>CM053785.1:660187460-660242460 GCA_028749045.1 Cupressus sempervirens | reverse complement strand
CTAAATCACTCTCAAAAGAGGAAAAACAATTCATAAAATGAAATTAAAAAAGGAAAAAGGAAAAGACAAAAGTTAAAAATAAATGGAATATTTAATAAATAAAAAAAGCCTTTTATCCTCACAAAAGTGAAAGTCCTCCTTTTTAGATTTAAAAAAATTGAAAAATCCTCATTTATCCTCACAGACTAAGTCTGTTGGACCCTTCCTATTGGTACCTTATGAGATATTTATAGTTTTACCATTACCCTCTAGTCAAAAGTGAAATCCTAATACTTACCCCAACCCCTTCTGAAATCCTATAAATAGGAGGGGAATTCAAGAGCAAAAGGACCCAAGTTTTGGGCATCTACACTATAGGCACATTTAGAGTTATCATCTCTTTTAGCATTGTTATTATAGAGAATTCATGTCATTTTGATGTCATTTTAGCATTTATTTCATGTCATTTAATAACATTTAGACTTACATATGCACAAGATTCTAGCATTCTAGTGTTACTATATTCACATATTTTGCATTTTCATATAGATCTAGCATGTATTTTGATAGATTTGCATTGGTAGAATACTCCTATTCTAGAAATGTCACTGAGATGCTAGTCTGAGAGCAATCTTAGTGGTTGTAGTAATGGGAAACATGGGATGTTTGTGGAGTCTTTGTTTAATAGTGATTTCTTGGGTTTAGAATAGTTCATTGTTACTTTGATTGCACTCTGCTCTAAGGTCTCATGAATACATGATTCCACTGTGTACAAATTGGTGCCCATCGTGGGCTTCACTTAAAGCCTCTTTTCTCTTTAAATTTTCCATCTAATCTTCTATTTTTCTTCTAGATCTATGTTTTTCTCTATTTTCTCGTTCAGATTTGACTTATTGTAGGTTCTACAACATTTAGGAAGACCCATGTCAACAACAATGAACTTTTGAAGACATTCCTGAGCTCATGAACACTAGAATTGAGATTCCTTTGACACTTTGATGCTTCTGAACACCATTTCAACACTTCCACACATTCTTTTAATGCATTTAAAGTATTTTTTAATGCATTTGAAGTGTTTTGTAACACATCTCCTTTGTTTAATAGTGCATCTAATATATTCTATAGTGCATTTGCATGTTTAAATAGCACATTTGATCATTATTATAATACATTTTCACATTTCTATAACAAATATGCCATTTTATGTAGTACATCTGATCAGAGTTGTAAATCACCATATCTAAGTTGTAAATCTGATTGTGGGATGTTTACAGATCTATTCTGGGCTAACAGGAATTCACAGATTATGAAAACTTGTGATAAGGGAATGAAGACACTCAAAAATGCGCATAGATTTTGCTAGCATCGAATCATGTAGACCTAAACCCCTTTCAATTAGATTGCAACAATTCCAAATTTATAACCTAGTTTAAGTAGAAGGTTTGATTCTGTGAATCTATCCAAAAGTAGGCCTATGCTCTCAACTCACTGAGTTGATTAGAATGCCAAACCTTCTATAAGGGTCAGTAGCAATCAAGTTGGGAATGAAAAAACATAGAATTATATAGGAGCCTCCTATCTTCCATAGGTAAAGGATCATAATTGAACAATATTCATCTATTGTGTTTGGGAAGATCAAAGTAGTAGGAATATGCTCTCACTCTTTTAGAGTGATCAAACTCCCAAACCTGCTTCTGATTTTTACATTTCCTAGTTTTTACTAGCTTGATTACTTAACCGTAGAAATAACACATCCTGATATTTTTCTTAGCAGGGATGGTCAGAGGGATCACCTTCCATCTTGCATTCCCAATTGATAGCAAGCCAATTGTGTTCAAAATATAGCCTTCCTCTAGTAGTCTCACAAGAGATTGCGACAAACCTCCTTAGTGTTGGTGGGAATCTCTCCATCACCAAAGAGGTAAATTCAAACACTATTGGTCAAACACTAAAATCCTATAGTCACCATCTTTAGCCAACTTTGTTAGGAAGCCATTTCTTTCATTTTCTAGGTGCACGTGGGTTTATTTCATTGTCATTTCTACTATACTTGTGTTTGAATGTGTTTGCTGTAATACACATTAATAATTTTTAGATCATAGTCCTTCTGAGAAACTACAACTACAAACTAGTACAAAACCCAATACAAAAGCTATTGTATACCCCAAAATAACCCATTAAATACTTGAAACAATGCATTTAACCCTTTCTGTGATGCATTTTCCTACTATTATAGCGCATTTGACTAAAAAAAATGTATTTGAAGACTTAAACAACACATGTGTCACACAAAAAAACATTCTGTACCCCATAAAACAACGCATATAAGAATTGAAATAGCACATTTAAAGCTTTCTACAATGCTTTTGAGGATTTCTGCAATTGATCGCCACCTTTGAAGAAAGCCATGTTCCAACCTGATATCAAAGCTTTTATCCAATAGTTATTATTACTTCAACTTTTCATGTCAAGTTAGAAATGAATAGACACACATTCGTCCCCTACCCGACTTCACGAAATTGGGTTTATCATCATCAACATTGCCAAACATTTCTTGCTGAAACATAGCTTGCTATTCCCACAAACTTTGGTCTAAAAGAAATCCTTTTACTACCAAAACTTAGAAGAGTTAAGGAAGTTTCATACACATCTCATGCCACTACATAAAACTAGTGTAACTACAAAATAGAAAGATCCTAAAAGATCACCCGTATGAGTAAGTGCTAGGAGAGCAAAAACAAGGATCAAATCTATTAGCATCATTGAGCCTATTACCCTCATTGACTGCTCCTCAAATTCCATTACCAAAAACTCACCTATATCTAAATAGATTTTAGAACCCTTTTACAAAATGGGTTCATCTAATGTATGGGATTAAAGGAGTCTAGAAACTAAAATTGAGGATTTCCAACAAAATCTTGGCTTGTTGATATAATGGACAAAATACTCGAATGCCATAAAGAATGATATCTACTATCATTGGCACAACAAGGTGCCAAATTACTCTCTAACTTTGACATAACAAACCTTAAGTAGGATGAAGAAAAATCACCCTTAGAAGTTGTCACACAAAAAATCCAAGATTTACAGCTAGAAATGGAAAAAATGAAAAGAGGGAAGATCAAAACCGCTAAATTTGGCCTTGAGAAGGCATGTCCCCTCCCGTTTGACAAAAGTATTCTGAAACATCTAATCCTCAAGATCACCTTAGATATTTCTATACTTTAAGTATGGAATTTGTCCATGACATGACCTACCTAATGTAATTATTTCCTAGAAGCCTAGGAGAGAAAGCATAGAGTGGTTTTCTAAGCTACCCCTCCAACATTAAGTATTTTCATCATCTGGCATCAATTTTTATTATACAATATTCATATAATATTGAAAGAGAAGTTACTATGATTGATTTGTGCAACACAAAAAAACTCTCGATAGAGTCCTTAAAATTTTTCTTGTAAAGGCAGAGACACGCTTTCGCTAAATACCTCCCAGACATCTTGGACAAGGAGAAAACAAACATCAACAACCTCTTAAAATCTATGAACTATTGAATACAACTTCAAGGGCCCAAAGACTTTGAGACTACTTCAGAAAATGATGCTAAAATAGAAGAAACCCTAATAAATAATGACATCATTAAGCTATCAAAAAATGGCAAAGTTTTCTTGAATAACTCCTTACAAACACATAACTCATTTGATCAATTAGCCAATAAACAAAAATAATGGTGGAGAAACAATAATAAAAACATAGTCAATGATGGGGTAGTCAAAGAAAATAATGTTAAATCACAAAATCATCCTTATCTAGACTAGGAATATCCAACCATCAATAATACCAATGTACATAATCAACAAAACCTACCCAAACACGATAATTTTTGCCCATTCTACCAACTAAACACAAATACTCCTTCAACATCCAATCAAAAAGTAGCTTACAATCAAGCTCCTCCCTTGAGAGGATACAATCTTCTGACATACCCAAAGGCTACACACCCATTAGGGTGACTTATGAAAACACATTGCAAATGCTCTTAGTGGATGAAATTATTGTACTACTAGAAGCCAAGCCCTATGACCCATAGGTTGAACCTAAGTGGTGGAGTGATAAACACTTTTGTGCCTACCATCGAAACAAGGGGCCTTTGACTAAAAACTATTACACCATTAAAGGTGCCATAGAAAAATTGATTAATAATGGAACTATCAAAGTAAATAATCTTCATAATAATGAAGATCACACAAAATTCAAAAATCCTTTCATGATCCATGAGAAAGTTGAATCCTCTAGAGCCAACCAGAACACACCTTCCAATGATAATGTCAATTATGCCCATAATATGATAACATGATCAATATGATCTCAGGGTTCAAAAATGTTGTAAATTTCATCGCAATTAAAGATAAACACAAGAAGCAATTGTTAAATGTTGTTACTTGAGGTCAAGCCTCCAAATTCATTCTACTAGGGCCAATAACTAGTTTAGATCATGCAACCACAAGTTCCATTATTCCCAAATATAGTTTTGTCAACCAGTTTCACCCACATTTGTATCTTTGAATTGCTGCAAATATCACCAGAACATAAAGAGATCCTTAACAAAGCTTTAGTGCAAACAAAATTGATGTTAATATATTTCAAAATATGGTAAGTAACCTTGTCACCCCCCATTGTGTTTCCTTCTCAACCCATGATGACATGTCCATCATACATCCACAAAACTCTCTATTACATATTGAGGTCTTCATTTACAAAAATAGAGTCAAAAGAGCTTTGGTTGACGATGGAGTAAGCCTAAACATTTGCACTCCAAGTTTTGTAAAATCCCTAGGGTACACAGAAGATGCTATTGATCCCAAAAATAAAATCATGATCAAAGCATATGATGATGAGGAAATATCCTCTAAAGGCATGGTCATTCTGCCAATAAGGGTTGGCCTTGTGGTGAAAGAAACTATCTATCAAGTCCTGGATTTTAAGTTGACATACAACATATTGTTAGGAAGACCATGGATTTAGGACATGCAAGCCATCCCCTCCACCTGCCACCAATGTCTAAAATTCCATTACATGGGCCAAGGGGTGATGAAACTAGGGGATCAAGACTATTCACAATATTATAACACCCTTGTACCTCACAACAGGGAAGAGATCAACATTCCAACCAGTGTCATTAGTAAATTGACATTAGAAGACACCTCAACATCTATAGGTTTGGACAAAAATCTCTTATCCACATCGACTAAGGGAAAAGAGAAAGTAGATTGTTCTAGTTCTTCCACTCCTTCACCATCATCATCAAAAGAATCTAAATAGTCGCATTATGAGAAAATAGTTTCTTGATGAAAGAGTTTGATCGTATGTCTAAGTTACAATGAAGAGGGGTAGGCGAGTATTCATTTTCATTGTTTGACCCTCCTATCTCCAAGATCTCATGGAAAACTATCTTCAATTGCTAGACCTTATCATGACCATTTTGTCAGAGAAAATAGTATATCTTCAAATTTTGTAGAAGAAGCAAGTGAACAGATACAAAATATTGACATCTCCCTTCATCTCTTTGGAAAAGGTTTTGATCTAATGAAGAAGATGGGTTGTATGAGTGATGGTCTTTAGGGAAAGGTAAAGGTGTTATTGAACCCCTAGCAGTGAAGTTCAGATCTAATAAATCAAAAACAAGGGTAGGATATCTAGAACAAGAAAATGAAAAATCCATTTCTAGATCTCGTTCCAAACATGACAATTCATTTTCCTCCTCCTTGGTGTGGGTACCCAAAGAAAAGGATGTCAACAACTAGAGAACAACTGATACTATGAATTTGAATCTATCTCCTTGATTTATATCATACATGAGAACCATCCACAAATGCCCCTAATAACAAAGATGATGATGATTCCACTAAGTCAGAATTTGAATCTTTATTTGAAAAATTTATTCATGATAAAGAGTGTGATTTTATTCACATTCTGGCACCTAATAGTTCCACAGCACAAGGATCTACTTCTCACCCTTACCTTACTTCAACATCAAGAGTCCATACACATCAGAATGGTTTAGAATATAACATAGAACAAACACTTGGTATTCCATCACATGAGGATGATGAACCTAATGATGGGTTCTAGTTTCAAACCTTATTTCTAGACTTCTTTCTAGTAAAGGTCAAAGATGAGTATTATGAGCAAATCACAAGCTCTACTTTCCTAGACACTTTAGACAAAGCACACGTTATAGATCTAACTGATACAATGTATGAGCCATCAAATGAGGTCATGTCTTTGAACCCTGATAAATGTAACCCATCCTAAAAGTCCCTCCCTTTAGTCCATCCTAATCTTATTAGATGGGACACGATCGAACCTTACAATATCCCAAATTTTGACATTGACCAAGATGTTTATGTATACATTAATATAGTTGAACCATCTCATTTTCAAAGAACAAGAGAAAAACATATGGAAGAGTCTGATATCAATCATCTCAGTCATATGAGAAAGATTCAAATACAACAAAGAAACAATGACCCAAACCACATTGTGGCCAGAATTGAGAAAAAAGTTGAAGTAAATAGAAGTGACGCATCTAATGGTGAAAACCCAACTGTGGAACCCAAAAATGAGATGATTGATACCTTACCCAAACATTTAGAGGAAAGGCCATCTACTCTAATTGTACCTATAGAAAAATTCAACATTGGAATAGAGCAAGAACCCGTGATATTTCATTTGGCATAGTCCTTAACTACAAAGGAAAGAAGTGAATTCATTCTCTTTTTCAAAGAAAGGAAAATAAATTTTCAATGGTCCTATGTTGACATGCTACGGTTAGATCCAAATCTAATCCTTCACTATCTCAGCATTTCTCTAGATGCCAAGTCCATTAAAAAAAAACTCAAGAAAATGCATCCTCACATAGCATTATTGGTCAAAACAAAATTGGAGAAGTTTCTTAATACCAATTTCATTAGGCCATTGGCCTATGCATCATGGATATTGAATATTGTACCTATCTCATAGAAAGATGGCATCATACAAATTTGTATTGACTTTTGTGATGTCAATAAAGCATGTCCTAAAGATTATTTCCCCCATCCCAATATTGACAAAATTGTAGACTTAATAAAAAAACATTCCATGTTCTCCCTTATGGATTATTTTTTGGGATAATAGCACCAGAGGACCAATAAAAGACAACTTTTACTTGTGCATGGGGCACGTTCTATTGGAATTTCACGCCTTTTGGGCTCAAGAATGCAAGGGCTACCTATCAATAGACCATGACCACCATTTTTCATGACATGATACACACTTTTATGGAAGATTATACAGATGACCTCCTTGCCAAATCTAATATCTGAGAGGATCATCTTCCTATCTTAGGTAAGATATTCACCTGCTTAGAAACCTTCAAAGTTAGGCTAAACCCTAAGAAATGTGCCTTTGGCATGAAATCTGGAAAGCTCCTAGGGTATATTGTCTCAGCCTAAGGAATGAAGGTTGATCTCAATAAGGTACAAGCCATTATCAACATGTAACCTCCTAAGAACCTAAGCCAACTACATTCCCTACTGGGGAGACTTCAGTTAGTTCACCACTTTATATCTTAGGTAGCAAAAAAGTGTGTGCCTTTCACTCATCTCCTCCACAAGGATATGATTTTCAAATGGTACGTTCATTGTTAGATGACCTTTGATCTTCTTAAAAATTACCTGATGAATCCCCTATGTTGGTACCTCTGATGCCACACAAACCTTTTTTGCTCTATATCTCTTTGATAGACAAATCAATAGGAGTCCTCTTGGTGTAAGAAAATGATCAAGGCAAAGAAAGAGCTATTTATTACATTGATCACACTCTAGTCAATTATGAGCTTAATTACACTTTTATTGAAAAAAATTGCTTGGCTATAGTTCTTGCTTCATAAAATCTATGACACTATCTTATGACACACAAAGTTAAGCTCATATCCAAAATTGACCCTCTCAAATATCTTCTCAGCAAGACAACATTAACAAGAAGATTGGCCAAATGGGTAATGATCTTGAGTGAGTTTGACATTGAGTATGTTGATAGGAAATCTATAAAAGGAAAAGTCATTGCTGATCAATTGTCAAATGCACCCATAGAAAGCTCTAACCCTATCCTAATAGATTTTCTAGATATGCACACTCTCCAGATAGACCTTGGTCACATGAAAGTTTTACTTTAATGGTTCCTAAAAATACCATGGCTCAGGTGTCGACATATTGTTCATCACACCTTTGGGCATTACCATCCCCAAGTCTTATAAATTGCTCTTCCCATGCATAAACAATATGGCAGTATATGAAGCCTTAGTTTCAGGTCTCAAGCTGGCATTGGAATGGAAGTTAACAAAACTTGAAGTCTATGGGGATTCTCAACTAGTCATGAACAAAGATACAAACATGTATCAAACCAAGTATGAGACATTGTTACCTTACAAACATATGGTTGATACACTTAAGGCATTCTTCATTCATATTACTTTTGCACAAATTCCTAGAGACAAGAACATGGTAGCAGATGTCATGGCCACCCTGGCCTCCTTGCTTTAGCTACTAGATCAACATGAGCGATATGAGTTCTTAGTTGAAGAGGTGGTTCAACCCAAATCCCACAATATTTTCCATTTAAACACCCTAGACTCCCCTTGGTATGAATCCATCACCACCTATCTCTATGATAACATTGTACTTTCTGATCTCTCACGAAACCAAAAATGCAACTTCATCCAATAGACCTCCCATTACACTTTGGTGGTTGATACGTTATATAGAAAGGTCTCAATGGTATTTTATTTAGATGTCTTGAAAAGGAAGAGTCTAGGGTCACTCTACGAGAAGTTCATGCAGGTATTTGTGGGTCACATTCTAATACATTTACATTAGCAAAGAAAATTCTTCAAATGGGCTATTTCTGGCCAACCATGGAAAAATATTCTATTGACTATGTAAAAACTTGTAAAAAATGTCAAATCTATGGAAATCTTATCCATGCACCAATACAAGAACTCAACCCTTTGGCCATCCCATGGGCTTTCTATCAATGGGGTTTTGATTTGATTGGTGCAATCCACCTACCTTCCTTTGACATAAATAAATGGATCATCACAAGAACTGAATATTTCACCAAGTGGGTTGAAGTAGCACCACTCACAAAATCTACCAGAAAATAAATCTCTTCATTCATACTAAACCATAACATTTGTTGGTCTGGCATACCGCATGCCATCCTCACAGACAATGCCTTGTATTTTAAAAATCAAATAGTTTATGATTTATGTGAGAAGTTTCACATTTATCACCATTCATCATAAATCTATTATCCCTAAGGCAATGGCCAAGAAAAGGCCACTAACAAGAACATCATCAACATTCTTAAGAGAACTTTCATTGATACTAGTAGAGATTGGAATTTATAGCTAAACCTCCCCTAATGGGCCTATAGGACAAGTGTCTGAACACCTGCGAGTGCCACTCCTTTCTCCTTGGTCTATGACCATGAGGCCATTCTTCCTTTGGAGGTTGAGATCCCATATTTGAGAGTCACCCTCCATGATATCATATCGGATGAAAACTATGGAGTGGCCCATTTAGAGTAGTTGGAACTCTTAGAAGAACATTAGTGTACAACACATGAGCATCTCAAAGTGTATTAGAATAGGTTGTCTAGATACTACAACAAAAAGGTCAAACCCCATGTCTTTCAAATTGGAAACTTAGTCATCTGGAAAAACCTTAAGAATTAGGAAAATAGGGAAAAGAAAGGAAAATGGGAGGCCAATTGGATTGGTCCTTACATTATCATAGAATCCTTTGGGACTGATACCTAAAAACTTTCAAATTGTGATGAAGAAGAACTAGCATAACCCATCAACAACATCCATAACAAGTGGTTCTATGTCTAAAGATTTGAGGAAACACCTCATTACTGAAAAAATAGAAAACAACAAATAACCAAAAAATTCAAAAAAAAAACTAGAAAATATACAAAAAAAAATCTAGTTCAAAAAGAATGAGAAATACCACCTTTGGTTTAAAAGGAGTGAGAGATAACACCTTTGGACTTCCCTAAACATCACAAGTCCTTCAATGTGATAGTACAATAGGACATGGCTCAAACAACCCTCTCTAATATAAATTTTGCTTGTTTATGGGCTTTCCACTTCATATCGCCACATTGGCTAGCACAGTTGAGTTAATTTCACACATATCCAATTGCGAAACACTTGTGGGTTACAGTTCAATGATTTATTGGCATTAGAAATAATTTATAGTAGTAGAGACAACTAGCAAAACAACAACAAAGGGATGAAAGGCAACTCAGAAGAAAAATGGAGTCCGATTATGTTCTAAGATATCATAGGAAAATCAGTGCACATCTCAAAAGTCTGCCACAACCAATAGTTCCCAATGTCCATTTTAGCCTTCATAAAATCCATTTGAAGTCTCAAAAATCTTTTTTTTACCTCCATTGTCTCAAATATAGCTCTCTGAGTCCACTTTTAGCCTTCGCAGCCCACATTTGGTCTCCTTCACTCTTTATTTGTTCCAAAAGGCCCTGATTATCTCTATATTCCAAAAAATATCACTCACATCCTCCTTTTCCTACCACCAGATCAAAAATCAACAAAAAAATTCAAAAATTATCAAAAATCACCAAAAATCATCAAAAACATTAAAAAATTATCAAAAATTGTCACAAACATCCAAAAATTATAAAAAATTGTCAAAAACATTCAAAAATTATAAAAAATTGTCAAAAACATTTAAAAATATAAAAAATCATAAAAAATAGTCAACAATATCAAAAATATCAAACACAGCCTAAAACTGAGGCCATACAGTAACAACCTCATCCCAAATAGGCTATTTAATTTTGCTTGAATTATTTTTGTATTTTTCAATCTGATGATCCATTGCTTTCATGTTAAATTGGTGTTTGTCTATAATTGCTGCTCCTTCGAGACAAGTTTGCATACCTCGACCAATTTTATATGAAATCAATGGCGAGGCCCACTATATTGAAAAGTATTTAAATATTTTATGGCATACTTTATTGTCCCATTGTTATTGGAAAAATGTAATAAATAAAAAATCCATTAATTAGGAAGCAACGTTATTATGTCTTGAAACATCTCTCTAAGCTTTAAAAAATCTGGCATAACACGACTAGCAAAAAAGGTTCTATCAGTGTTCCTTTTCCTTCCTCCTATCAAATAACAACAACTCTTGATGGATTTCCATTCTTATTTATGTTGTAGAGACCACGATTGATTCAACACCCTTTGAAAAATATATCAATATTATCCCAAAAGGCCTAGATATCGATCGAACTCTTTCGTGGCTATCTACCAAGGGCTCAAAAAAAGTGTATGTTTGAGAGGCCATAAGGTCCTCTAGTGCCTTTTTAGACCCCAAGTGCCTCTTTTGGCCCCAATGCCTTTTAGGAGGCCCCATAGCGCCTTTTAGGCCCACATGCCTTTTTCAAGGCTCTGATAGCACCTTTTAGGCCCAAATGCCTTTTTAAAGGCCTTGTTTCTCCTTTTTAGGTCCAAATGCCTTTTTTCACATTTTCCAGCCCAAACACCTTTTTCAAAGCCTTGTTTCACCTTTTTAGGTCCTAAACGCCTTCTTTAAGGCCCCTCTAGTGCCTTTTTCAGTCATTAGAGCGTCCTATAGGTCCAAATGCCTTTTCACAAGCACCATGAGTATCCCTCTTAGCACACACCTAGAGAAAAATCCTAACTTTTGCATCCTAAGTTTAGCCCTAAGCTCGTCTGTAAAAGGCTATCAATATATACAAAATTATGCTTTTCAATTCATGATTTAGCACTTCCTTCTTTTTCCACCTTGTGCACTGCCACTCTCAAAATGCCACACAAGTTTTTACTCATCTTTTATTGAGAGCCCATGACATTGATGTTCAGGTACCTCGCATAAGTGAAGGTCAATGTTCCTTTAAATATTCTGTTGTTCCCACTTTTATGGATACTAACAAACTTCCAGATTTTTCCAAAAATTCTAAAAAATCTAAATATTTACGATAATTCCAAAAACTTCCAAATATTTACTAAAATTCCAAAAACATCCAAATATTTGCAAAAATCTCAAAAACATATCAAAAAAATCTAAAAAATGGAAATGACAATGTTTATCCAACAATTTCAATTGCACAAACATAAACCCTTTTGCTTACCACAAACACACCACACATTTTATTCTATTACGACAACAAAAACACTATTACATTAGAACAACATCTGGTAGATCATTTATTCGAGCCTCCCTTGGGGAGATGGTAGGATAGGATGTTTGATTAGGGGCATTTCTTGAGATCCAATCCTGGATGATGAGGCCCTTGGCATTAATCCTCCTTGCACCCACACTGCATCTATGGGAATCATAAATCTCCCATCATACAATTGAGCATTCAATAGTTGTGTAAATTCCCTACCTAAAAATTAAGTCTCTCATCACTTCTTATTGGGGATTAATTGATGATAAAGCCCCATATAATAAGCGACTTCCTGGTGCACTTTCATAGTCTATTGCACATCTACGAATACATTCCCCACCAACTTATTTATACCCAGTACAATTATTTCTTGTTGGGACATATCCTACTCCTTTTGTATCTGATTTTTCACCATTCTCTTGTGCTTTACATCCACTTTTTCTTCATTTAATTACTGTTGTAATTGCCCCACCTTTGATTCAATCAATGTCAACTACTCTTGTAACTACAATGATAGTGTGTTGAATTTTGCAATTGCCTCCCTAGACGACTCAGACTACACCTACAGTAACACCAATTCATTTTGTGCACTTTCCAAACCCACTTGTGCCATCCTTAGGGACTCTTGTAACCTCTGTGCTTGCACTCACTCTATTCATAGACTTGGATCATTCCCCTCTGCTCATGACTGTTCCACTTGTAGTTTTGCTTCCAAAAACCACACTCGAGCCTATTTTGAATTCATCACCACCTAGAGAGGCCTCACTTCTATTTGCATTCCATCCTTATGAGCTTTCTCCATCAGTCCCAACAAAAATGTAACTTCTTGCTCCAATTTTTTTGCCTAGACTCTCTTTATGACCAACATTTTTTTGTAAATTCTCTACTTCAATTTTTTCTTGCACTTTGCCCTTCACCTCTAGTTGTGGTTCTATCACACTTAATCCACTCTCCTCCTCTTTTGTTGAATTTTTCCCTAGAATCTTGAGGCTAATCATTTGACTTACTATGTTTGTCACCTCACCCACACTAACATCCTTTGCTACTCTTTGATCTTTTCCTACGACCTTCTCCAAAAAGTCCATCGCCTCCACCTCCATTGCTGCTTTTGACACACTCTTCATCACCTCAAGTTGACTATTCTCTGCCTACATCATTAGATCATCATCTAATACCACCAAAAAATCTTTCTATGTTGCACTCCCTAACAACATCATCAATGTTGACAATGACATTTCTTCCACCCTAACTCCTAAACCCTTAGGTTGTGCTTGTGCCTGTCTTGCATGACTTGATTCACCCCACTCATGAACTAACGCTTGCAACTTAGACTAAATACACTAGCTCTTTGGATGTTCATTGAGCGCACTTTTCACTTCATCCTTGCCTAACCCATCCTCCCTAGCTAACATCACCCTCCTATTGCAACTAATTTGGTGAGCCCAACATACTTTCAAACACATAATTACTTGGCTTTTTGAACAAATTGAATAGTTGCACTATTGCCTTCATCTTGCTTCCTTTTGTGGGTGCGTTCCTCATCTATTTATGGCCCTCACTCACCATGCTTTACACTTCACTAGTCTTACCATGTGTCCACTTTATGCATCCCACCACACTAGTACCATGTACACCTACCGCTTAGCTCTGACAATTAGGCACCCTGATCCCCATTGACACATATCTTCCACTATAATCACCATAATCCTACTACTAAATTACTATTGAGACATCCCATGCATTTTTACCAGACTCCTACAATAGTTGCATTCACAAAAAATTGAACAAAATTGGACACAATTGCATACAACTGTCAACACTTCTGGCTGACAAATAATGGTTATTCTACTATTATGAGCTTCTAGTACCTTGATGATGTACTTGAATAGAGGTACCGGGATAAAATAATGATCTTTTATTTTCCTTTGGTTTTTCACTATTTTTCTCTAGTGAACCTTTGATTTCATGCATTATTGCTATCCACTTGTAAGTGCCTCCTCTCATTTGAAAGGCTTTGTGTACCTTGACCAATTTCACATGACATCTTAGGTGAGGTTCTTTATCTAATGTGTGTCTATTTGTGTGCTTGTTTTCATTTACTACAACTGCAAATTTTGTCCTAAATAGTTCTCATATTCTTCATGTACATTGTTTGTGTTTGGTCATGATTCTCAACGTGATTCAGTATTCATATCACCAAAGATGAGCTAGTGGTGGTTGTACCATGTCACTTTTGATTTAAGTGCTCAACGATGACATTTTATTTGCATCGCTTGATAAAAAGGTGATAGTTAGCTGCATTCATCTAGTTTTCATTTCATCTTGGGTACCTTAAGCACAAATGATTGGCACATAAAATTAGGATTACACAAGCTAGATTACACCACATCATTCAAAAAATTAGAAATAAAATTCAAGAATGACTATCAAAAGAAAGACAACAACATCGACATCAAAAGCGAGATTTTTAGCACTTAACTATTATGGACTTTGTCTCCTCACAACATCACCACCATGCATCACACTTCATTATCCCATCATATCCATTCCATCTTTTGCATTGTGTGACCTTCAAATCTCAAACAATTCTAGTCACTATTTTCTCTTATCACATTTCATTCCCTCATATCATCCTATTGCATTGTGTGGCCTTTGAATCTCAAACAATTTTAGTCACCACTGCCTCCTACCACACTTATTTTTCTCTCTCACTATTCATCATATTCTATGCATTCACTTTTTCACCCATCTCACTGAGATCTTGAGGATCCTTTGTGGCTTTTGAATCTCAAACATTGAGTTACTTCACCTCACATCATTTCATCCCTAGCATCATTTTTTTATGACATTTCTCATTGCATCTTTGTTTCATCCATTACAATTCCTCATTTGCATTTCATATTCTTTCTTATTCACTTTCATTTTATTTCTATTTCTATATCATTTCATATCCACTTCCTTAATTCATTTCTCCTTTTCACTTTCTTCTTTCATCACATTCCATCTTCATCACATGCCATACATTAGACACTTGTGTTGGAAATAGAGATGGAGTAACTAAGAGGGGAGGGGTGAATCAGTTACCACAAAAATAAATCCACAAATCCTTAGATGTCTTAACATATAGTTGCTACTAATACTCGATAACTGCACAAATAAATGCTAAAACTTGATAGATGTTCTATTAACTTATTAAGCATTTAAAGTGATTAACATGCATGCATAAAGGAAATAACATGAACACAAGAGACACCAGATTTAATGCGAAAACAAAATATGGGAAAAACCACCAAGTAACTAGTCACCAATTTTCACTCTTTTGAGGTGAGCCCTGTTAGGAGCCAACCCTATTAAAGGTTACAAAACACACTGTTAGGTGTGACCCTATTAGAGGATTTAATCACCCTGTAAGGAGTGGCTTGGTTGGAGGTCTTAAGAACAATTCAATTGAATTGTCACCTTGTTAGAGGATTTACAAAATGGTTGTTAAATGAACTCTGTTAAGAGACTTTAAATCACTATTACAATGATTAGAAAGCAACAATGAAGTGATGTAAAATTTATGCAACTTATCTTTGCTAAATACAAATCTCTGTTCTGCTTCACTAGATCCTCACTGATTGAATACTACTTTGCAGCTCCATAAGGATATCTAATCCTTCCACAACATTCACTCATATATTCAATATTCGATCATTCCATTTACATCCATACATTCAACTTTTATGCATCCACACTCTTACATATACATGAATTCACAACTTGACCTTTCATATATACCTTACAGATTGTCAAGTCGGCTCAATTATAAGTTGCAACAACTAAAAAACATTAAATCAGTCAACTGCAATCATTTCACAAAATAATTAAACTTAATTCTTTAGAACAATAAAATTCTTCGCTGCCCAACCCAGCTCGGTGACCACTGCTCCAGAATGGTTTCCCCAGTGTTAACCAAGTGAAGCTCGGTAAACATTGCAAACCTTGCAACTTCCTTTGAAGATCGAGTTAACTCAGTAAACACTGACCTTCCTTCACTTACCGAGTGAGCTCGATAAAAGCTAACATTCTCTTTGATGATCGAGTGAACTCAGTAGTCATTGACTTTCCCTTTGTTAACCTTGGGAGCTCGGTTAACATTAACTTTCTACTAGAAAATCCTTTGATGCCCGAGTGAGCTCGGTAAGAGCTAACTTACTGTGTAATGTTAAGGAACGCTTGGTAGTCACTATAAATTGTTTTGCTAACCATCTGAGCTCGGTAGACTTTGTCTAATGGCTAATATGACATTTGTGTAACATCAAAGACAATACACAATTAACAATTGTATCCAACAACTTGCTTTTTATTTTTATCATTTCCTTCCATTTTTCACTGATCTATCTTATCTTGGGTTGTGATTTCATTTCCTTATTATCATCATATCATTTTTCTCTCATTCATCCATCTTTTCATTACATTTTCACTTTCTAATCATAATCATCTTTCATATTTCATTTCATTCTTCCTCACGTATTTATTTTACATCATAAACATCTTTTATCATTGTCTATTTATTTTCATGCCATAATTTAAACGTTTTTCATCACCATCTATTCCATAGTTCCAATTTATCATATTTCATTCATATATTTCATTTCTATGTTTCTGTCATCATATTTTATTTCATTTTATTTATTTATTTCTTCACATTTCATTTATCCATCTCATCTCATTTCATTTATACATTGCATTCCTCATTTCATTTCTTATTACATTTCATTTGTTCATTTTGTTTCATCATTTCATCATTTTTCATTCATCCATTTCATTACATCACATTTCACTATCATCTCTTCCATTATTTTATTTTTCATGTCATGTCTTTACATTACATTTCATCATCACATTTCCTTTCATTCCATTGATACATTTCCTAACATCACATTTCACATTATTTCATTACACTCCATTTCATCTATAAATCACATTTTATTCCTACATTTCATTTCATCAAATTTCATTTAATCTCCTTTATGCATTCTATTACATCATATTTCATTTATGCATTTCATTACACAAAATTTTATTCACACACTTCATTAGCACATTTCATCCATACATGTCAATTATCTACTTCATTTCTACATTCACTATCCACATATCATGTTACTACATTAAGTGTCTATGCACTCCATTACTCATCCACATTACATCAACATCTAAAACAATAATATAAATTAAATCACAACATCACATACATGCATCCATAACATTAGATACATAAACCACATGATACAACAAGTGCACAAGTTTGAACATAAAAAAAGGATCGCATAATCATATATCAAAAGATCAAATCATCAACATCAGAAGGTCAAATGGTCATGAACATCAGCATCAAAAGGTCATCATCAAAATTGATACATATGATAAGCCAATAATAGTGTAATACAACATGATACATAGATCAACCCTGTGTCTCACCACCTAAATCATCTGTGTTTGTCTGATCTAGTGGTCCCTGCTCGTTGGGGGCACTCCTCCCATCTCAAGGAGCTTGTTCTATCACCTTTGTAGCTAGTATCATCTACATCATTGTGGCCATCTGACTTGTCATATCCCCATCTATCCTTGATGGTGGTGGTGGTTGCAACAACCTCAGTGTCATTGCAACAGTAAAAACTTGTATTGTACTCATCAAATCGCTCATTCGTCTCTCCATGGAACTCATATGAGCCCTATGTCTAATGACCCAATTGGTCTCTTTGGTGGTAGCTTCCCATGTTGTGGTACCTACTTCTACCCCTGCAACTATAAACCTTGTATGCATAGGATAGGGACCTGTGTTCGAGACCTCTATCGCATGATAAACTAAATATCATCTACTAATCTGGCCCATGTCTCCTTTGTCCTACCACGACCCATCTCACCTACTCATTGTCTTCTATTCCACTTCTAATACCTCCTCTCATCATCACCCTAGCTTATCCACAAACCTCTCTAGGTATCTCTATTGCAATATCTCTTAGTCCCTATATTGGGTTTCGTACAACAATATGCCACTGTGGTAATATTGCTGCCCAACCTCACCCTCCATATCTCCCTTGTACCCTAGCTCCACCTTTGGCTCTGCCTCTAGTTTGGTGCCTACTCATATCTCTCCTCATCTACCCTCATCATCCCCATCCTCCCCTACTCTTGACTTCTCCTCAATCCTAGGTATAGGCTCTTCTAGATCTGTATATCTTAGGAATTGATGCTCGCAAAACTATCATGCATAATCTCCCTCCATCCTCCCATCTACCTCCCCATCTCTCAATGCCCATACCTGCTATATATATATATATATATATATATATATATATATATGGAATCACCTGAAACCACTTTTGTATACATATCGACCAGGTAATGGGAAGATGATCCCATGTCCATATTTGTAATAAGACCACACGTACCAATAGTGACAAGGAATTAGAATAAAAAACCTGGTGTAAATCATGATATAAGTGGACAAATATGTAGCTACCGTATGCAAACCTCCATGGCTGGTTGATCATATCTTGTACAAGGTAGCCCCATCCAATTGAATATCCCCATCCTCATCTATTTGGTAACAAAAACCTTCCTATCAATCTAGCCAACACAACAGGCAATGGCTTGTACTGTAGCATCTGAAACCAAGATACACTATCATCCCCAATACTATCATCACCAAATACATCTATGAAAGTTATCCCATCTATAGTCTAATCATAGTACACAAGATCTCCCACTGTAGGGATCCATAGTTGTTGTGGTCTGAGTTCCACCACTTGGCCATAGCTATCAATAAACCTCTATTCACTCAGAACTAAGGCATCTATAGAAGATAAGTGAAACCACATATGTCAATCACCTAACACTCAAACAAAAATAATCTACCTATCAACTCTAATAGCCATGGGTACAATCCCCGCATCATGAGCTTACACCCATGTACCTATTTCATAAAATAATCAAACAATGGCATCAATTTTTATCACAAGTGATCATCCTACATTAATCAAATATCAACATCTAGCTACTTAGCTAACAGTTCTATCTTGGACCATTTATGTGTCATAATCTATATCTTGAGATGGATAGGTTTGTTTTTCCTATTTTGTATCCTGAGGGGGGCACTATTTTCTATTTATCTACCATCACCTGATTGATCTTACCCCCCACTTTGCAGCCACATGATCCTTATTGTATTAACTTGTTACATGAATTCAAAATCATATTTAGGTTCTATCCTACACTTTGAGTGATGTTACACATGTTTACAACTAGTTATGTGGCTATCTCATTGTTGGACACACTTAGATTTAGTCTTATACACTATCTGAGCCATCTAAAGTGCTACAAGATTCCATGGTGCTACTTTATCAATCATATGTGCTCTTCTATAACACATTTGTACTACACAAGTCCTTTGTGCCATTTAAACCATTATATGTACGATTGGAACTCACATAAGTGCTATAGGAATTCATTGCACTATTGCAATGATCACATGTGCTCCTCTATAGCCAAGATGTACTACCGAAGCCATTAGCACCATTTCATGTCACATATGGGCTATAATACTCAAAAGATGTGCTGCAAAGTATACAAGCACTCTTTCATTCATGGTTTCCACTACCAAAACATACATATGTGCTATGAGAAACAAAAGTGCTACCAAGTTTGGTATATGCACTATAACTCATACATTCAATAGGATAACCACTCATTGTTTTGACTCATTAAACCCAAAACCTTACATTTTCTATTCTATGCTTCATATGTGTTGACAAAAACCTCATATGCACTAAAAGATTCAAATGCACTATAGAAAGCTATGGATGCACTATGGTTTTCAATTATGTACTATTTTACTACCAAAGTAGGGTTTTGTATGGGCTATTTTGCTATTCAGATGCATTATTCTATTTGTTAGATGTGTTAAAAGAATTTAAAAATGTTAAAATAGACTTCAAATGTGCTAAAACACTCATTAACTCATCCATCTCACAAATCTATGAAAAAATAAAAAATACATGCAAAAATTCACAAATCTTAAAACAACAGAGGATCTAGATGACTCACCCAGGCACCGTACTCTACCAGACACTCATATCTGTGACCCTTCTTGAACCTATGCTCTTGTAGTGAGACCACCATCCTCACTAGCTCAGATCTCCAAGTCACCAAAAGTAAAATGGTAGTGTACAAATGAAATATGAAAAAATCCTTTTGACCTATTTAACCCTCCTTTTAGTACATTTTATGACATTTTCAAACATTATAAACCCTTTTCAGGACATTTTGACCCATTTTTGTGAACTAGGTATTCTTCAAACGTCACTCATGGGACCTACGTCCACTCAAATTTCATATCAAGTATTTTAGGAATAAAATTAGACTCCACATATTTTTCAACATCCAATTTTCCAATTTTATTCTTGAGGGGGCAATATACTTAGATCACATCGGGGCATCAAAATCTTTCCAAAATTAAAAAATGTTCTACCCTAGCCAAAATTTCAACATCAAATCAAACTAGGGCATCTAAGAAAATCATCTTAAACAAAGAATCTTTAATCATCAGCAATCAAACATCAAATTATCAATAATTAGACATCATATCAATCTCAAGTCAATAAAACACCATCGATCAAACATTCAGTCATTAGAATTTAACCTAAAATTAATAAATCAAGATAGTCTTTGAACTAATATGCTTCAAATATTAGCTCAAAGAGGGGCATTTGTAGACACCTAAAAATTGGCAAAGACCTAAAACAACACAAATTAAGGATAAAATCAAAGGAAAACAACAGACTTTCAAATCAATCATTACATCAAGTCATTAATCAATCAAATCACCTATCAAATAAAAAAGGACCTAAATCACTTTCAAAAGACAAAAATCAATTTATAATATAATAAAATGAAATAAAAAGGAAAAAGGAAAAAGGAAAAGACAAAAGTTGAAAATAAGTGGAACATTTAATAAATCAATAAAAGCCATTTATCCTGACAAAAGTGAGAATCCTCCTTTTTATATTTAAAAGATTTGGAAAATCCTCATTTATTCTTACAAACTAAGTCTGTTGGACTCTTCCTCTTGGTGCCTTATAAGATATTTATAGTTTCACCATTACCCAATAGTGAAAAGTGAAATCCCGATCCTTACCTCGACCCCTTCTCAAATCCTATAAATAGGAGGGAAATTCAAGAGCAAAAGAACCCAAGTTTTAGGCATCTATACCATAGGCACATTTAGAGTTATCATCTCTTTTAGCATTGTTATTATAGAAAATTCATGTCATTTTAGCAATCATTTCATGTCATTTAATAACATTTAGGCTTACATATGCACATGATTCTAGAATTATAGTGTTATTATCTTCACATAATCTACAATTTCATATAGATCTAGCATGCATTTAGATAGATTTGCATTAATAGCATACTCCCATTCTAGAACTATCATTGAGATGCTGGTCTGAGAGAAACCTTAGTGGTTGTAGTTAGGAAAACATGGGATGTTCATGGACCCTTTGTTTAATAGTGATTTCTTGGGTTTAGAATAGTTCATTGTTACTTCAGTTGCACTCTACTCTAAGGTCTCATGAATATGTGATTCCACCATGTACAATAGGTACACCATACACATGCATATATGGGGTAAGAATCCACAGAAAACACATATAAATAATTCATCTAGCTATCATCATGAGATAAATGAAATGACTATATGAACATACATCTATCATCATATAAATAATCCTGAACACATGAAATAACAAAGTAGCTCATCACATAAACTAACTAAATATGAAATAACATCCAATAGTATGGAAAAATAATGTCACTAATAATCAAACATAATCATAAAGCTGGCCTAAACAAGTTTGGCAATATAATAAGAAAAGTCAACTAGGGGTAGGGACTATAGGCATCGATGACAAACCATTATCGACAACAATACCAAAAATAAACTTAATGCCTTGTATTGAAATTTCTCCCTCTATTAGTATCTATCCTTCTTCTGTATAGCTTACAATCTCTCCTCTTGTTAATATTTCTGTCTATATTCTCCCTCAATGCATTCTCAGTAAATTCTTCTTCTTTGAGAACAATTCGAAAGACTTGTCATCTTCTCATGCATAGATCAACAATTCAGGTTCTCCCTCTGTCAGCTTGCATGTGACTGAAAAATCTTTTGTTTCAGATCCTTCCATGCTTCAGGCAGTGATCTGATTAGGATCTAGGACTATTACAGAGGAATGCTAATTTATTACATAGAATTAATTTAAAACTTTTAACGAATCAAATTAATGTAAATGAAATAAGAGAACAAAAAGATTAAGCTGATAAAAGAGACAATGAGAGAAAGAAGACGCAAACAATTTGATCTCGGAGTTCATCTGTATGGACTACGTCTCCGGGTCCAGCTCCAATAGGGGGACCGATCTGATTTGCTCCAAAATCAATTACAAGTGTTCAAGATCTTCCCTTCAAGCACAATTGCAGCATTACTCTCCAATGTGCAGGAATAATCATCAAGTCTTCAAGATCATAATCTCCTTCTCATCACCTGGATGCCTTTCCAAAGCCTACTACCCACATTTTATACATCAAATTTAGCCAAAAATGGGCTAAAACAATTAACCAACATAATATCCCATTTTGATTACATATTTCGAATTTGCCCCTTTTACCATTATTTTGTTATGATCTCGCACCAAAATTAAGGGTTTGTTTTCAACAAATACTCTTATTTAAGTAAGATTGGGTGGATTTGTTATGGATAGATAACAACTCTTCCCTTAATATTTTATATACCATAAATAGCCCATTGGTTGGCCTTAATTTTAGGAGGCCTATGGTTAGGAGTTCAACTCCCATTATCTCATTCCTTTAATTCGAATTAAATAGCTATTTTAATTTGAATTTGAATGTTTTCCCTCTCTTTATGATTTTGTGATGTCATGCTGACATCATCAAAATCCATACTTTTGCTTGAATTTGAAACCATCATAACTTTTATATCTGATCTCCATTCTTGATGAAACGAACGCCATTGGAAAGCTTTTGACGAGCTCTTTCATTTGGAATCCATTGTCAAATACTTTTAAGATGATTATTTTTTTCACCCTTTTATGACCTTTGGTCCCAGTTTGACCATTTTGACCAGTCATAATTTTTGCACTTGAACTCCAATTTTGATCGTTCGAGTTATGTTGGAGTAAAAATTGTGAACACTTGTAATGATGTTGATTCTTGGAGCATTGGGGACATTTTACTTTTCAGTAATTTTTATCCCCTGGATCAAGCCTCCCCACTGAAGAGCTTTCGGACCTCTGAAAGTTTGGATTACTTAGAAAGAAGGTGAGGGTATAGTTCCCTCACCTTACCAATCTCCATCCATCTTGCCTTGCTTGGATGCATCCCCTTCAATCCCACTCGGAGGTATTCAACTGGTCCTCTTCGTGAAGTTCTGACATTCCTATCAAGGATGACATCTTGTGGCAATTCTGACATGTACTCTGGTGAAAGGTCATCAACTGATGGAACCTGAACACTAACGTCTTCATCCAAGATCATTGGAGGCTCATACAACTTCAGATTCTCAACATTGACAACTGAGTAAATTTGCATGTATGGAGGAAGGTTAAGGCAAAAAGCATTGGTACCAATCTTCTCTAAGATTTCAAAAGGACCATACCTGATAGGCTCAAGCTTCCTTCCTTCACCTTGCACTCTTTCCTTACTGATATGTAACCAAACTCTGTCACCAATTTGGAATTGGTGATCAATACAATGCTTATCATGGCGAGCCTTGTATTTTGCTTGGCTCTACTCCAACTGTGCTTCTACTACCTGATGGATTGCTTGGACCTTTTGGATGAACTTTAAAGCCTTTTCTGCATCATGGCGTCCATCTACAACATCGTCCTTCCCAAAAGAAAAATCCATTGGTGTCTTAGGCAAGTAACCGAAGCAAGTCTCAAAAGGAGACCTCTTTGTAGAAGAGTGTGCCACATGGTTGTAAGAATGCTACACATAATGAAGACTTTCATCCCATAGCTTAGGATGTTTGCTGCAGTAGCCTCTAAGTAGATGCACAACTATCCTGTTCACTACCTCTGTCTATCCGTCGGTCTGCGGATGGAAGGCTGTACTCTTCTTCAATTTGGTGTCCATGAGTTCCCACAAAGATGACCAAAATTCCCCTAAGAATCAAGAATCTCGATCTGATACAATAGAAGTGGGTAACTCAAAATGAACCCATACATTTTGAAAGTACAAATGAGCAGTCAGTTCAACAGTAACTTGCTTTTTACAAGGCATTAAAATACACATTTTGCTGAACCGATCAACTACTACATACAAATAATCATGACCCTTCCTAGACATAGGTAAACCTCCCACAAAGTCCATAGACACACTTTCCCATGGACGAGATGGTACAGGTAATGGTGTGTACAAACCCAATTTCCTATTACTTGGTTTGCTGGTTGCACACATTACACATCCTTTTATATACTTGGTGACAGTTTCCTGCATATGAGGCCAGTAACAATATTTTTACAATTGAGTTAATGTCTTACTTACCCCGAAATGCCCTGCAATCAAAGAAGTGTGTGCTTCACGGATTACATGTGCATGTTCATCTTTAGGAATGCATAGTTTTCCCAAGTGGTACAACAAATTGTCCTGCACATAGTAATCTTTCTCTTCCACATGTTTACCCTGGATTAAAGCTGCATAGATATCCTTAAAGTTCTCATCATTAGCATATTTTTCTTGAAAAATTTCATATACCATAGAACTATTTTGAAGGATTATCAAAGCATTCTGAATAGGAGATCTAGATAGCATATCTGCTACTTTGTTATGGGAACCCTTCTTATACTTAATTACCAAATGAAACTATTGTAGAAAATCCATCCACCTAAAGTGCCTACTTTGTTGCAACTTAGATTGTGAGTGCAAATATTGCAATGGATGGTGATCAGTGTGGATTACAATTTCTTTTCCCATTAAGTAATGTTTCCATTTTTTAACACTCTGAACTAAAGCATAAAGTTCTTTATCATATGTAGGATAGTTACTTACTGCTCCTGAAAAAGTTTCAGAGTGGTAGCAGACTGGTTTACCTCCTTGCATGAGTACAACTCCCATGGCAAACCCGCTCGCATCTGTCTCAATCTCAAACGGTTGATGTAAATCAGGTAGAGCTAAAACTGGTGCAGTACTCAACTTTTCCTTTAAAGTATCAAAAGCCTTCTGTTGCGGACCTCCCCACTAAAAAGTTGCCTTGGTACTGGTTAATGCATGCAACGGTGATGCAATGAAAGAGAAGCTTGCAATGAACTTCCTCTAGTACTGAACTGCACCTAAGAAACTCCTGACTTTTGTAACTGTACTTGGCTTAGGCCATTTTACAATACATTCGACCTTCACAGGGTCTACTTTCAACTGACCATTCCCTATGACATAGCCTAAGTACACTAAAGATGTCTTTGCAAATTCACATTTTGACATCTTTACATATAATTTTTCTTTTCTCAGTATATCAAATACTTTCTTTACATGAATTACATGATCACCCCAAGACTTACTAAATACAAGAATATCATCTAAATAGACTATGACAAAGTCATCAATAAAGGGACGAAAGACATCATTCATGACTCTCATGAATATAGCTGGTGCATTAAAAAGCCCAAATGGCATGACCAACCACTCAAAAAGTCCCTATTTTATCTTAAAAGCAGTTTTCCAAATATCACTTTCTGCAATTCTTATTTGATGATATCCACTACGTAAGTCTAGCTTAGTGAAATAAATTGCATGTTTCAACTGATTAAGTAAATCATCAATTCTAGGAAGAGGGTACCTATTCTTTACCGTTATCTTGTTCAGAGCCCTGTAGCCAATACACATTCTCCGAGTCCCATCTTTCTTTGGAACCAATACAATAGGAGAACTACACAGAGAAGTACTAGGACGGATAACTCCTTTCTCGACCAGCTCTTGAACTTGCTTCTTGATTTCTTCATTTTGCAACACTGATAAGCGGTACATGCCAATATTAGGAAGTGGTGCATCTTGCTGCAACTGAATCTCATGTTGTATGTCTCTCTTAGGAGGCAATCCCTTTGGTTCCTGAAACAAGTCATCGCAAGTAGAAACAACTTTGACCATTTCAGCCTTATGTTTTGGATCACATCCCTTAAATGCCTCAGATGTTTCATCTTCTTTGGCTTTTACAAGCATTAACACAAAATTCTTACTAGAGTTGACTAACCTTTTCATTTGACCAGCATTGACTAATGCCAGATTAGTCTTAACCTTATGTGCCCGTACAATGTATTCAATCTTGTCTTTAAACAAATGATATTTATTTTCCCCCCTATAGAAGATAGCCTAGTGATCATACAAATAGGGACTCCCAAGTACAAGACCACAAATATCTAAAGGGACTACATCAGCTTCTATCTCATCCACAAAGTTTGCAGTGATAGCAAATCTTAATTTGCATTGTTTAGTTACTTGTAACTGTGCATCATTGCAAACCCATCCAAGAGGATATGGTTTTGGATGAGGTGTTGTAGTCAAATTAAGCTTTTTAACAACTTCTTCAGATATCAAATTAACTTGAGAACCAATATCAAATAATGTATCAACCTTAGTATGCTTGATAAAAACTCAGATGTGAAATAATTCATTCGTTTGCTTATCATTCTTAGGAGAAGATTCTTTACTTGTACTTGCACTTATACTAGAAGAATTTGTAGTTGATGTGAGAGATATACCTTTTCCTTTACCTTGAATCCTGGTAGCAACAATCTTTATCTCATCTCCAAAGTCAGATCTAAGATCTTGTTGAATTACAACAACAGTTTTCTGTCTACCTTTGTTTCCACCATATCGCTTTGGCCTCTTTTCAGGATGTAACTTCCAACACTTAGAATCATCATGCCCTTCTTTCTTGCAATGTGAGCATGTGGGTTTCTCACCCTCTTTCTTTACTGTTGCTATCTTTTTACCCTTTCCTTTTCCTTTGGACTTTTCCTCAGACTTAGATGGATTTTTATTAGACTTATCAATGAAAGTACCCTTACCCCTTGATTCTAAATGTGTTGCCTAGACACATACTTCATCCAAATTACAAGGATTCGGAATGAGAATAGAATGCCTTAGGTAAGAATGAAGACCACCTATATACTTGAGTAAGGTGTCCTAGGTATACAATGGGACATTTAATGAAATAGCCTTTTTGCAAAATTCATGGGTGTAATCCTGGACAGACTGATCTTTCCCTTGCCTAAAATGTTGCCAGTTCATCATTAACTGCTGCATATGGCCTAAGGGGTAGAATTGCTTTTTTAAAGCAGTAACAAATTCTGACCAAGACAAACTAAACTTACCATGTTGTGAAGTTTCATCCCGAGACCTACTCTCCCACCAAGTTAGGGCTACACAACCTAAACGAAGAGTGGCTAATTGAATTCTATCAACATCATCTACAAGGTTTTGAACTCTACAGTAGACTTCTACTTGCTGAATCCAGTCATCTAGTTTCTCGGCATTTAACTCCCCACAATATTTTGGTAAGTCAAACTTTACATCCAACTTAATTCGAGGCTTATGTCCTCTGAAAATATTAGAAGACTCAGAATGGGTAGAAGAAGGAGAAGAGGGGGAAGAAGGAGAAGAGGGAGAAGAAGGAGAAGAAGGAGGTGTCTTTGGTGGATCACAATCAGCACCTTTCTTTTTCCCTTTGTCCTTTCGAGCTGCACGTCTTTGCATCTTCTCTTCTCTTTCTCGTACCAAAACTTCTACCATTGTCTACAAATTTTGAAGAGTCTTCTGAATACTCTTATCTTGAAAAGCTTGTCCACCTTCATCTACCATTTGTGATGATGGTTTAGTCCTTCGTTTTCCAATCTCAGGATTGTATTCCTCAAGCTTTCCTTCACCTTTCTCAATCCTGGATCTTGTTAGCATTCAAATCTGCAATACTAGTCCAACTAGGCTCTGATACCAAATTTGATTTGATTAGGATCTAGGACTATTACAGAGGAATGCTAATTTATTACATAGAATTAATTTAAAACTTTTAACAAATAAAATTAACGTAAATGAAATAAGAGAACAAAAAGATTAAGCTGATAAAAGAGACAATGATAGAAAGAAGACGCAAACAATTTGATCTCGGAGTTCATACATATGGACTACGTCTCCGGGTCTAGCTCCAATAGGGGGACCGATCAGATTTGCTCCAAAATCAATTACAAGTGTTCAAGATCTTCCCTTCAAGCACAATTGCAGCATTACTCTCCAATGTGCAGGAATAATCATCAAGTCTTCAAGATCATAATCTCCTTCTCATCACCTGGATGCCTTTCCAAAGCCTACTACCCCCATTTTATACATCAAATTTAGCCAAAAATGGGCTAAAACAATTAACCAACATAATCTCCCATTTTGATTACATATTTCGAATTTGCCCCTTTTACCATTATTTTGTTATGATCTCACACCAAAATTAAGGGTTTGTTTTCAACAAATACCCTTATTTAAGTAAGATTGGGCGGATTTGTTATGGATAGATAACAACTCTTCCCTTAATATTCTATATACCATAAATAGCCCATTGGTTAGCCTTAATTTTAGGAGGCCTATGGTTAGGAGTTCAACTCCCATTATCTCATTCCTTTAATTCGAATTAAATAGCTATTTTAATTCGAATTTGAATGTTTTCCCTCTCTTTATGATTTTGTGATATCATGCTGACATCATCAAAATCCATACTTTTGCTTGAATTTGAAACCATCATAACTTTTATATCCGATCTCCGTTCTTGATGAAATGAACGCCATTGGAAAGCTTTTGATGAGCTCTTTCATTTGGAATCCATTGTCAAATACTTTTGAGATGATTATTTTTTTCACCCTTTTATGACCTTTGGTCCCAGTTTGACCATTTTGACCAATCATAATTTTTGCACTTGAAGTCCAATTTTGATCGTTCGAGTTATGTTGGAGTAAAAATTGTGAACACTTGTAATGATGTTGATTCTTGGAGCATTGGGGACATTTTACTTTTCAGTAATTTTTATCCCCTGGATCAGGCAGTTCCTAAAGTAAGATCCACTGCATCATGTTGTAAAATATGTCATTCAACTCAGTTGATGTAGGGCACTACTCTTGCTACTTAAGTAGCTTTGGATAGGGGTATCATCCCTAGTTTACCTCTATGATATTCATGTACATCCTTAGGTAAGGCCTTTGTGAATATATCGACTATTTGTTCATTTGTGTTCACATATTCCAATATCACTTCTTTTTCTTGAACCAACTCTCTCAAGTAATGACACTTGATTGCAATGTGTTTTGTCTTTGTATGTATCACAAGGTTCTTAGACATGTTTATATTACTTGTATTGTCATAGTAAATTACCACAAGTTCAACATTTTCTTCCTTTCTTCCTTTGAGTAATTGTTTGATCCACACTGCATTTGTGCAATTCACTACAATAGCCACATATTCATCTTCAATAGTAGATTGTGATATACAATTTTATTTCTTGCTGGTCCAAGTAACCAATCTTTTTCCTAAAAAAATGCTCTTCCACTTACTTTTTCTTTCATCAATGTTTCTAACCCAATCAACATCTTTATAGGCTCTCAATTCAAGATTTTCATTTTTCTTGTAGTATAGACCATAGTCTTTTGTACCTTTCAAGTATCTCATAATCATTTTAACAATAATTAAGTGATTCTCCTTAGGATTTGTAGAAAATCTTGCAACAATCTCAATAGCTAGTGCAATTTCAGGTTTTCTATGAACTACATATTGCAATTTCCAAATCATATCTTTTACAACATTTGATTTACTTCAATAGAATTTGTTGGTGTTTTAAAACTACTAACCAACAAAATGCTTAATACCAAGATGACAATACTCACACAATCTAAAGACTAGTGAATTCTTATTAACAATTGCATGTGCAAAGCATTTGGGCCCAACTTCAACAAAACCACGAGTGGTTTTCTGCTCTTTAGGCTCTGCAAAACTAGGGTGGGTATACCCAGGGATGATTCAAGACCGGGAAACACTGTATGAGGATTATTTTAGTTTTATTCTAATTCTCATCTCAAATCCTCAAATACATGTATAATTCTTGAGAATTTGATAAACACATCCCATATTGCAGATATGGCCAAAATTCTTCTATAGATCTGCAAGTGTTCTCATAAATAGTGGCTAACTGAAGCTAAAACATTCCATGCAAACAAGTACAGGCCAACTTTGAAAATCTTCAAGAAATAAAAGTAAGATTGATTTAATTTTGTATTTTGAGAACCATTTGTGACACATATCTCTTTCAGCTAGATCAAATTTGATCAGTGCCTAATCCATTAGGGTTCAAAGTCTACTACAAATTTCTAAATCTAATTTTTTGCCTTACAACAAATTTAATCAGCAATTCTTTTCAGAACTCATCATTCAAAATCCCTTCCACTACTACAAAAATCTTATCACATTCATTAGAGCTTTTACTTAATCCATTGAATTACAACAATGATAAAAAAATATACAACCTAACTGAATTGCATTCAATTGCACAAGTTGTTACTCATACAACATCAAGATAACCAAGTAATCAAAAGGTGACAAAGTTCAGCAAGAATTGATATAGGGATAGTTCATAATTTGTATTCATTTTCCTTGAAAATTGTATGCAATTTACAGTAAACTCATAATGACCTTCAGAAAGAAACACAGATAATTCTATATTCATGTATTCTCAATATCTGACAGAGAAAATACACCACCAATTTTCTCGAAACAATAGACCAAAAATAGTCTAAGTATCACTTAGAAAAATATAATTTGGACCATTCTCTAGCCCTCGAATCTCACTTAAATAGTGTGAGATGCAACAAGCTTTAGGCTAAGAGAAAGTGACATACACTTATCACAAGATGACAAAAATGTGAGTAACAGAAAAAGTTTTACATCAAAATTCCTTTTGTGGGCCCTTTCTATTACATCCTCTAGAATTGGCATAACACAATAATTTGATTCTTTTACCCATCTGATTCCTTGGAATAAGTGACCATGAGGCTTGAAAGTGACGTGTCTCCTTCAATTACCTGCAAGTTTACTTTAACTTGGGGATTTTCTCTGTCTTTATCATCGACTGTTAAAGTAACAGTTATACTTGCATGATCTTTTGCCTCGTCATCTTTTGAGATCTGCTCTATAGACATAAATTTATCCTTCCACTTATTATAAACAATGTCATCTGGCCAATCAGAATTTAGAACTTCTTTTTGTATAGTTATCAGGGAATTTGCAATTGCCTCCATATTAACCAGTTCTTTTCAGATGGAGTTATAAAATATCTGCACTTTAACCAACTCCTCATTTGTTATTGCCCACAATAGATGGCCTGCTTCATTTATAACCTTATTTATTCTCTCATAGAAGGCTTCATCTAGCTCCCTCTTCCATTCCTCCTTTTCCTTTATTTTATCAACTGACTTTAGGGCACAAGGGAATAAATCAAAATTTTCCACAAAATACTTGGAAAGACAATTAGTTAATCTTCTGCAGAAAGAATCTTGTTTATCATCAAAATCTTGCAACTTATTTAGTAAATTAAAAATTCCTTCTATTTGATGATATGTTAGATGAATAACAGATATACACATAGCAGTGATATCTAAACTTCTCTCTGTCCACTTCTGTACAATGGGTCTGAATATAGCTTCATTTTCCTTTAATTCATCCCTGATTGCTGAAATCCTTGATAATTGATCAAAGAATATGGGCCACTCTATCCTATCTATTAAATACATAATACTGTGCCTCAATTTTTCTTCATGTTGATTATTAAGCTCTACATGCATGACATACTACTTATTCTTCTCTTCTTCAAAATAATCTCTAGTATAGAACTGAGGTCTCTCTAGAGTATCAGGTATCTCAATAATTGGAGTAGACTTGAAGGCTTCAATAGGTGACCTTGGGGGGTATGCAATCCTGGGTTTACTAGTCTCTCCTATTTTTCTTTTCCCAAGAATCTTCTCCATTTGGGCTACTTTATTTTCCAATGACTGTATTTGCATACCCCTCTCCTCATATGCCTTCATTACCTCCTCAAATCTAGCATTGAGTTGGGAAAATTTTTTCTTCTTCTTGGCTAGACACCATGCCACCAAATTTTAGCATCTCTGATGCCATCCCAATTACTTGCTTACTACTTACCTCACCAGCCCTGAATACTGTCAATGTACCAGTATGCTCTGTAATGGGAATCTCATGCATCTTGGGTATTTTCCCTCTTTTCCATGGACCATATAACAAGGGTTTGGTGGTCATCACTAAATTTGACTCCTCTATGAGCCTATAATATTTCTTTGAAAGTCCTTAGTTGAAAATCCTTCTGCTTCCTTACTGAATAAAAAATAATAGCATTTGCTATGTCCCATTTCAGCAGAAGGAGGACTCCTGACTGCCTAACTAATTGCCTCCTAGCTTTAGGAGTAAACTGGGCAAAATCATTTAAATTTTTTGATTTCACCTCTTCCTTAATAATTGGATCAAGTTTATCTAGTTGCTCAGCCTTAAATTTCTCATAGGCTTTCTCAAAATTTCCCATATTTAATCTCCACAAAAATTGAGCAAAAGCCCTAGATTTTACAAAATTTTCATCATTAACAAATCTTTCAGAAGCTTGGGCAACTATTGGGTTGATTTCCTTACCTTGGTAATTAGCAATGGTTAGGTCCAAGGAAGGTGTAGGAGGTTCTTGTGGCTCTCCAACATCCAAATCTATAGAAGTAACAATCACATCCCCTTCTCCACCCATTTGTCTAAGCTGTTCCCTTAGAGATGCTTCATCATCTATCTGGATTGGGGACTGGCTTGGGGATTATTGTTCCTTTTGAGAAGAAGAAGAACCCTGCTCTAATTGTTTGCCTTTTTGGAGAGCTGGCTACAGATGGACTTCTTGACCTTGGCTTCTGATGAGGGGGTGCCTGTTGCACATTTTGAATCATGACATAACCTGCCCTTGTCTGCAATGTATATTGGCCATGAGCCACCACATTTCTACTGCTTATCCTTCTTTGTACTTCTATAGCCTTGTCTGGATGTGTCTCAACATACATAGCTTTATTTTCATTCATGGTTTGAATTATTACAAAAAAATTATTCATTAATGCTTGAATTTTAGCCCCCTAGTATTTCTTATCTTTCAATGGTGTCATACTGAGGGTCAAAAGCATTAATGAATTCTAAGGTCTTACTGAAAACTATCCATTTCTCTTTCCTCACTTCTTGTTCCTGCAATGTGAAAACAATTCTTATTATATCTTTTGGATAGTATACTTGATGTACCATACAAGAAGCTTTCACCCTCTCCTTTAAGAGGTCATAGAATCCTTCAGGATCAATGAATCTGGCATGAGAATCTACCATGTTATATTTGTCCAAAAATAAATTAAGGTGCTTCCACCATTTTCTAACAAAAAAAAAATCATGCACTACAGTAACAATTGGAAAGAAGGTGCCTTTCTTAGAAAATTCCCTCTCATCTATAGTGCCTATCTACCATAAGAGCTCAACAATCCCTATCTTCAAGGGCACATGAAGGGGCAACGCATGGGGTTTTCCCAAAAAACCATATACTCTTATCACAGTTGAAACATTATATGGGATTATATCCCCCCAATTATGACTAACCAATAATCCTTGTACATGGTCTTTAGGTCTAACCAATTCCAACAATGCTTGTGAAATTCTGGGGCTGTTACCTTTCAAAAGCAACCTAAGCTTCGAAGCAAAGCATCTATCAAATCTCACATAGCTGGCATTTGTAGCTTCTGAAGTCATATCTACACTCCACAGCTGCAGTGGATTCCTCTCCCCATCCCTGGTTGTTTCTAGCTCCATACCCTTGGAGAAAAAGGTGAATCCCTTATATAAGAATACATGCATAAGCAATGAATACCAACAGAATGGTTTGTCTACTTTTCCCCTTGCTATCCCCACCAGGCCATTGTGAATTTCTTTTGCAAGAAAAGTAGCAAAATCCAGAATAGTACTCATTCCAAATTGAAGGGTTTGAACCATTATAAGGACAATAGAACTTAGATTTTAATCACCTTCATCTATCCCAAAAATCTTGCAAAGAGAAAAATATAGTGCTTGAGCTCTTAGGTTGAAATGTCTTCTCAACAAGGGCTCTGGGGTACCGGCTGTAATCACAGGAAAGGTGCCAATTTTAGCAGCATGCTCTTGCAATGGCCCTGTTCTTAGGTAAATCCTTTGTGCATCATACCTTGCCTAAAGGTCATCCATATAAATATTTTCATGCACAACATGGTTGGGATTGAGGTTGAAGACCTCACTAAACAATTTAGGACAAACCCTAAATAGGATTCACTCCAGCATGGTTTTTTACCCACCCTATAATTGGATCATATTTCTTTGCTAGATCCATCAACAAATCACTATCAAAGAAAACTGTGGGGACTGTTAATTTACCAATATCAAACTCCCAAACATTGCTCATAGGAGTGCCCAATTTTCACTCTAAAAACTATTTCTTAAACAACTCCAGACCGCCCATAGAAACCTAGGCATCTCTTACCCAATTAGCTTTGTCATAAAAACCTTCTACTACAACTACTCTTGGATGTTTTGGAATGAGTTCCTTCCCCTTATTTATTTCATGCATCAACAAGGGGAATTGTTCAAGAAAGTCATCATGCATAGAATGTTTCAAATAATCTGTTTGCCTGGTGAATTCTTTTTGGGGAGGAATTTTGAATAAAACCCTAGAAATTTCACAACAATAGATACTTTGAATTTCTTAGAAAGTCACAGAGTACTTACCTGCCAGAACTCGCACTTCTGCACTATGTGATATCTTCTACAATTTTACTGGAGCGCTAGCTAAGAATTTATGTGTCTTGGCTCTGAAAATTTTGTATGCCCTGTTCTCTGCTTTGGTGATTCATTAATGGTGAGATCGTGGGTTCTTTTCATACATTGAAATCACACGCATAAAATCTGAATCATATTTACTCTTAGTAATCGTTACCTCCAATTTGCACCCAAGTTTGAATCCCATATGTAGATTTTCACCAGATTGGATGGCTCTGATTTAAAAAGAAACAAGCTTTATTGCTTTTAAAACAAGGCTACGTGTCACCAAGTCACATGCCCACATTATTTAAAAACCTTGCATATCGAAATTGTGGGCATGCGATACCCGTTGATCTGAACAAGATCAATGATTGTAACAACTTTGCATTATCAGAGATATTTTCAAATAAAATGATTAAGCAATTTTTAAACCAAGCACGGCCACGTAAGGTTTAAAAAATATTAAAATGAACCCATGCTTGTGCAAGCCCTTCCTTAGGTGGAAAAATATATCATTAAAACATTTCTTTGAAAAAACTTTAAGGGTTTTTTCAAAACTAGGGAACATCTAAGGATTTGAAAATACAAGGAACAAAACCCAAATCTGCGACATTTTAAAGACTTAAATGATTTTTCACTAAATTTTAATTAATCTCTGTATTGTGAAAAATTAGACCAACAGAATCATCATTTTTGGGTAGTTTATGTCCCATCACCATAGGAGTACTAACTGGTCTTGAATCTTCCATACCAACAGTTTTGAAGATTTCCTTTACATACTTGGATTGAGTGATGTAAATACCATGTTTCATCTGATAACCTTGTAATGTAACAAAGAACTTTATTTCTCCAATCATTGACATCTCAAATTCTTTCTCATTTCATTTGCAAATTTCTTACACAATACATTTTGTCCTCCAAATATAATATCATCAACAAATATTTCAACTAGTAAAATTCCTTTACCTCCTTCTATCTTCAAGTATAGATTGTTTTTGTCATTAGTCTTGTCAAAATCAATCTTGACAAGATACTTATGCAATCTTTCATACCATGCTCTAGGAGCTTGCTTCAAACCATATAAAGCTTTGTGCAATCTACACCATGTTCTTATTGTTTGGATCAACAAATCCATTAGGTTGTTCAATGTAAGACTCCTCTTCCAATATACCATTAAGAAATGTTAATATAACATCCATTTGATAAACTTTGAATCCTTTATAGGCAGAATAACCAAGCAGAGTTCTTACTCCTAATCTTACAACTAGGGAAAATGTCTCTCCATAGTCAATTCCCTCTTCTTGTGCATATCCTTTGCAGACTAACCTTGGCTTATTCTTTGTTAATTCACCATTCTCATCGAATTTTTTTTTGTACACCAACTTGGTTCCAATAACATTCTTGTTCTATGGTCTTGGTACTAATGTCCATGTTTTGTTGTTCTCAATCCAATCAATTTATTCTTTCATTGATTGACTCTATTATTTATTCTCTAATGCATCCTTCACTAATTTGGCTTCATGAATTCTTAACCAACATGTCTCATTCCTTAATCTATTCCTTGTCATTGGTCCAACCTCTTTTTCTCCAATGATTTGTTCAGTAGGACGATGTCTCTTGACATATTTTGATAATCTTGGCTCTTTTTTTCTTTCAACAATAGGTCATTCATGAAGTTCAATCACAAGTTCATAGTGTACTTCTTTTTTAGGTAACTTGACATTCCTCTCTTGTAAACCAATCTCAGCATCAAAATGTACCTCAAATTTTATTTAACTCGACTCCTGAATGAAACTTAACATCCATTGTATGTGACTCAACAATCACTAATTCTTGTTGATTAACAATTACAGTATCATCAAAATCAACAGACATGCCTTCATAGTAGTACATAAAGGTTTTTTAAATTCTTAGGTTCCTTCTTTTCTTCATCTTCATGTATTTATGTATATTCATCAAATTTTACATTTGCATTTTTCACAACTTTCTTAGTGTTAGTATTTAAAGACTTACAAGCTTTACTTCTTGTGGAATAACCTAGGAATATACCTTCTTCACTTTTAACATCAAGTTTACCATTTTTTGTTGTCCTTAAAAATGTAACACTTACTTCCAAATACCTAAACATTTTTGACATTGGGTGGGTATCCATACCATAGTTCATAAGGTGTGAAATTTTTACCCCTCTTGACTTGTACTTGGTTCAATGTATAGACAATTGTATTGACAACTCGTCTTTAGTATTTTAAGGTAACATTCTTCTCCATCATTAGTATTCTAGCACAATCCATCATAGATCTATTCCTCCTTTCAACTATCCCATTTTGTGGAGGGGTCCTTGGTGCAGAAGTTTGTCTCTTGATTCCTCTGTCATTGCAGAAGTTATTTAATTCATTTGATGTAAACTCTCTACCTCTATCAGATCTCATACATTTCAAACTTTTACCAATCTCCTTTTCAAATTTAGCTAGATACCACTTAAACATTTGAAAAGTATTAGAATTTTCTCTCAAAAACATAACTGTCATCATTCTTGAGTAATCATTAAAAAATAGAATAAAATACTTGTCATCTTTGTAGCTTTTCACATCAATTGCACCACATAGATCAGTATGAACTAATTCCAATTTTTTTTTTGAAGTATGAGTCTTACTCTTAAAACTAGACTTTGTCATCTTGCCTAATTGACATTGTTTGCAAATAACATTGTTAGGTTTCTTTAATTTTGACAAGCCTCTGACTCTCTTCATCTTACTGATACTAACAAAGTTGTCAAAATTTACACGACATAATCTTTTGTGCCATAGCCACACATCATCAAATTGTACAATAAGACAAGTAGCTTCATTCATGTCAAGATAAAATATATTACCTCTTGTATGGTCTCCACTCCCAATGAGTTCTCCATCAACATCATAGATCTTAGATTTCTTGTGTTCAAATTCAACCTTATATCCTAAACCATTAAATTGTCACACACTGAACAAATTATAGTTAAGTCCTTCTACATAGTAAGCATTGCCAAAAATAATCTTGTTTGTCAATCTTATTGATCATTTACCTTTCACTAGATAACGTGCATCATTACCAAATCTAACACTATTTGCATTGTAATGCTCAAGGGTAATGAACTTACTTTTGTCACCAGTCATATGATGAGAACATCCACTATCAATGATCCATCTTTTACATTTGGCTACATAGGATACTAATGTAGTTGCCTCATCTACATCTGAATCATCTTTCATAGCAACATACAAAACTTCATCATCATGGCAATATGATTCTTCATTAGATTATTCTTCAACAATGTAATAAGCTTTATTTGCTTTGTCTTTGTAGCCTTTTTTACTCTCATCTTTTCTACCTCTAAATTTGTCTTCATTTCTATTGTTCTTCTTCTCTGTAACCTTTCTACAATATGACCAACTTCATTACAATTAAAAGATATAATGGGTAACTTACCTTTGTATTTTCCTTTGTCTCTATGAAATCTCCTAGCCAATAGTGCTTACATTTCTTCTAGATCTTCTTCACCTATGTCATTGTCACTAGAAACATGCTTGCCCTTTTTCTTTCATTTAGGTTCTTTCAATGTTAGCTTATCTTTGAAAGAAAAATCAATATTCTCATATTTTAAATTATCAAAATTTGAAAGTTCAAAAGTAGTGAGTCTACCAACTAGTCCTTCAAGGGTTATCACTACCAAGAGTACACCTTAGTTCTTGTGTAGAAGAGACTCTAATAGCATTGATAGGCAACATGGTTCTCAACACTTTTCTAATCATAGTCCCATCTTCAATAATTCCATTTTCTCCTCTAATTGCATTTACAATATCTTTGATTCTTACATAATACTAGACTATAGTCTCACCTTAGTGGATTCTCATTTCATCAAATTTTCCTCTTTGGGTTTGAGCACATTCTTTTATCCTCCATAGATCTTCTGCAGGGCATCCCACATTCCTTTAGAAGTGGTACATGTTTTGATGTCTTCAAACTTTGAGCAGCCTAGGGCAGATACAATCTCCAACATTGCATCATTGTGTTCTTTCTTTTGTTTGAGTTGTTTAGAAGTTGGGGCTTTAGTTAATGCAATGTATTCAATGGTGATGGTTTCCTATGCATAATCTCCAAGTTCTCCTAGGTGCAACTTCATCAATCTTTTCCATGTAGGAAAGTTTTCTTTGTTTGACTTGGGTACCTCCTTCTATACATCTTGACCTTTAGCTTCAAGTACCTTCAAAAAATTTCTTTCACAAGCACCAAATTCTCTGATACCAATTGTTGGAATGCTTTAAAATAACTAAGAGGGGTGAATTAGTTATCCAGGGTCCAAATATATAAATAAAACTTTTTAGTACTTAACAAATACTTGTGCATGCATTGATCATCCAATATCTCCAACTATAGTATATTAGTCTCCTAGGTCAAATGAACTTTGTAGAAATGTAAACATGAAATACCAAAAAATCATTCATACAATTTGACACAAGGATTTTACATGGAAACCCAATTTGGGGAAAACCACTAGTAACATGCTACCAATTTTCACTCTTTTGAAGTGAGCACTGTGAGGAGCCAACCCTGTTAAAGGTTACAATGCACATTGTTAAATGTGACCTTGATTAAAGGATTTCAATCACCTTGTTAGGGGTAAGCCTTATTAGAGGACTTTAGAACATTCCATTAGAATGTCACCCTATTAAAGGATTTACTCATGATTGTTAGGTCATCCTTAATCCAAAGGATTTATCCAGATTGATACAATTGTTAGAAAGTAATAGTAGGACTTGATCTGATAGCAAAACAACTCACTTGATAATTATAGATCACTTATTCAATCCTCCATTCTACTTAGCACTCAATCTCCTTCATCTCTGATAGCTTGTTCACTCTTCAAGCCTTCACCTCCTTAAGCCTTCTTTCTTAGTATGCCAACTGTAGATTCATCCCTTTGGACACCAAATGAAGCAACACCTCAAGACTCCTTGTCTATATTTGGTTTTCTCTATGACACTTTTCTTTTGGGCTATTATCTCCTTAAATATAGAATTTAGATCTTTTGTCACTTAACCACAATTGCCCATATTTGGGTTAGGTCAGATTCATTGAATCTATCCTCTCTTTATTTTAGTTCCCTTTAGAAACTTTCGCTATATTTTTCTTCAAATTTGTCTTCAAAAAGTTTATCTTGAATTTTGTGCCACCGGCTCATCATACTTATCTTCCATGTACTTCACACAATTTAAGAAATCAACTCTATCGACTCATATTTTTTAAATCTTTGATTAGACTCATTTTACTGGCACTCAAAAATAACATGTTTTCTCAGCAATCACTATCTTCTGATGGTCAATCAATACTAGGTTTCTTGACATACACTAAGTCTTTATCGGTGCTTGGCACACACTAAACTTTCTTCGCTTGGCACCTACTAGATTTCTCTTTTCTTGGTAGATACTGAACTTATTTTGCTCGACTTCAACTAACTTTCTTCTCCACTTGCACTAACTTGCTCAATTTCCACTTTTTACCCAATTAGGTTTGGAAGACACATTTATTTGCTTAGTATTCTTCTAGTATTCACTTAATTATCCTTTACCTATAGCCTTAAGTAGATAAATAAGACACTATATCATCAAAGTCTTACTTGGTCTTAGTGCTTCTTTTATACACCATATAACTCAACCTTTCTCTAGGTACTCTTGTTATCCTTTCTTTTCAAATCCTCTTCATCAATTAATAAAATGATAGCATTCAAACCAAATTAGCAATTATCTCACCAACAAGTAGAAGATTTGAGATCAGTACCAAAATAATGATTGTTCCATGATAGGTTTCATCAATCTTCCTTATTTCTATACTTCAACAATATCCCATTTACTGCATGTTTCAAAAATTGAGTGTACTCTTGAACTTTACCCAAACCCACACTCCATTCCAATCTTATATTTATGATAGGGGACAAGGGAAAGCCAAAGGACTCAAGGGTCAATTCTGAATTTAATGTTCGTGGGTGGGTAGAATTTGGAGGCCTTTTTAGAGGCCATTTGAGGAGTTAGATAGTGTTCACCCACTCTATGCTTTTAGAGACATTAGGGTTTTGGATTGAAGGAAGAGAAAGAAGGATTGGGCTCTTCTCAAACATCATTATATCATAACATTTGTGAAGGTTTGTCTCCACCATTGCCATGGAAGTTTTTATTCTTGTTGCAATTAGATTAGTACATTATTTAATTCTCTTGCATATGTGATCAGTGTATTGGTGTTGTTGTGATGTAAGGGAATGAGATTTTGGGTTTTGATTTTGTACTTATTGTGTTCATCTTTGATTTGAATGAGGGAGTTTTGGATAGGGAAGAAGTGGCCTAATATGGGGGAAGGGTTAGTTGGACTCCATGGTATGTGCAGAGTCTCTTTTTATGGAGAGAAGAGGGAAGAAATGCAAGGTGTATGAGCCCTTGCATGCCAATGTTATTGATGTTTCTTAGGGGGAGATAAGGAGGAAAAAATATGGGAATTGTATGTGAATTCTAGCCTTAGAAGAGGCATGTTTGTTGTATGTTCTACATTTGGCATCTCCTACATGGTAGTCCACCTTCACCCTATGTCATGGGTTCAAGGTGAATCTCTTTTTGTAAGACTTGGATGGGTGTTATTGTTGTGCTTGTGATATTATGGATTGAATTTGATTGTCACCTAGTTGGCTATGATTTATTGAAGCTCAGTAGGTGGCCTCCTTGAGGCCTAGGATGAGAGGTGAGATCTCCATGGCCATTTTTTTATATAATTGAAGATTTTGGATAGGTTCATATGATGGAGAAAAGTTGGTTTTGGAGCTTGATGGTGTTCCTCGAGTCACCCTGTGTGGAGATTTCTCTTGTTTCAACTTCTTGTGTATCTTGTATTCTTGAAATGAAGATAGATTTGTATCTTGATCTATGAAATGGATCATGTGTTGTAACTCCAAATTTGATAATAGAAATCTAGTTATTGTATGAAAAGAAGCATGGTATGTGATAAAGTTTCATTGGATTGCAAATCATATCTTGCCTTCAAAATGCATTGCTTTGCATAATTATCAAGTTGCACAGTCCATAGTTCATTCTTTGAAATATTGGATTTTAAACAATGTATTCAAAAACTCATTTTATAAGGATCTTGTTGTATGAAGTATTTAAATTATAGTTAAAATAAATTATCTTTAAGGTCATGAATTTTGTGCCAAGGTTCAAAAGGATACAATAATTCAATCTTGCACATCACACTTTACCTAGTGAAAAACATGATAAATAAATGGATTATTAACCATGTTGTAATGCAAGTAAGCTACCTATTATCAATGCTTAAATTAAAAATTCACTCAACAAATTAGAAAAAATGAAAATCCATTATGTTACCATAAACTTCCAAAAGAAAGCTATCACAAAAAAAAGAGACAAAAAAATATGCAATTCTCATACATTTGAAAGAGACAAAAAGGCTCTCTAGAAAATGTATGGAGAAACTTTTAATCCCCTTTTATGATAGAGAATATTTTTTGTAGATACCTCTTATATTTCCATTTACCAAAAAAAATTTATTCATAAATATATTATGCAAAATCTTTCCCATTTAAATATTACCTCTTTTCCCCTTCAACTTCACCAATAAAACTTTTCCCATAAATGTTGCCTCCTTTCACCTCTCTCATGCTTACCCAACATGCCACCTCATCTCCCCCCTTTGACATGTGTACCTTGTCTCATCCCATGGGCATTGACAAAACTGGCTAAATAGCTGAATATATTCACCAACTATTTAGGTAGTGTTGTTACCTCTGTCTCCTTTGTTTATTCTGTGTTTGAAAAAGTGTACTATTTGTTAGTGTTAGTATATTTTGTTAGAGTTAGAAGATTGTACAGTCAAAACATTGAGGTGATTTATGTGGGCCCTTGAATTGCTCATGTATAGTCACATAAAATATACTTGTGGATGAAATATAAGTTGTTTGACCATTAAAGCACTATTTATATATTTTATGTTTCTTACAGAGTGAACAACCTTCGTATGAATTTTCATCTCCATGCCAAAATTATGACTCCTCAAATAAATTTAACATTTCCTCTCAACGAATGGTGAAAATGGTCAAATAAATTTAATATTTCCTTTCTTATTAACTTTGTGAGCTTTTGAATCATATTTTTTGAAATACATTGTAAATAATTAAAATATTGACCTATCTTATGTAAATTTAAATGAATATATTTAAAATTATAATAAGAAAATGTAATGAAATAAATAATACTTTTTCAATATCAAACATTTTTAAATTTTGAATAATTATATAGAAGAAATATATTTATAATAAATGATTTTTTTTAAGTTTTTCAATTAACATATTAATTTTGAAATAAATTTTAAACGTATATTTTTTAATAAAGAGTAATTGTTGCAATATATTTTACAAATCAAATGTTTTGTTGATGCTATACCAATTTAAAATATAATATATATTTAAATTTATTAATTACAAATATATTTCATAAAAAATTAAATAAAATTAAATGAGTTGTATATAAATAAATAAATAAATAAAATAAAATACATAAAATAATAATATTTTAAATAAAATTTAATATAATATTTTTAATAAAGAATGATCATTGCAATATATTTTATAAATCAAATATTTTGTTGATTTTATACCAATTTAAAATATAATGCATGTTTAAATTTCTTAATAACAAAAATATTTCATAAGCAATACATAACAATAAAGAAGTTGTATATAAAAAATATAAAAATAAAATACATAAAATAATAATATTTTACTTCATATTGATAAAAAATACTATTATACTTTATCAATAATATATTATTTTTAAATATAAGAATAAATGTAATATCAACTAAGCCTACATTCATGATTATAAAAATATAAATAAATTTTATATAAAGAAATAAAAAAAATTAAATATATAAATGTTAAAATATCATTATTAAGATAAAAATCTTATTATCCACATTAAAAATTCTTCAAAAAGGTATTGAACATCATATACCATTGTTGTATTGGCCATAAACATAAGACAAAAGGATCTCTATACCTAACTAACCTTTGTTCCTATCAAGCATCCTCCACCCATATCCAACAATCTCTATTCCTTTTCACACTCCAAGAACATCAATACTATATTTATTAAAATATTACTACTGAATTTAAATCCTAATAGTAAGTATATTATTGAGATAAACATATTATTATTGAAATAGAAATATTATTTTTAAGATAATTATTTTTTATATTAGAAAAAAGATACACATGGTTATTCTAATCCATAAACCTATGATAAAAAGGCCTCCATACCTAACCGACCCTTGTTCTATCAAGACAATCTCTACCAAAACATCCACTCTACATCTATTCATTTTTATAGCCCCACAATGCAAACAATCATAAGGTTACCCTTGTACATATAGATAATCTATCCAATCTTTTTGGAGTTTGTCTTACAAAAATCTACCTTTCTTAGTATTAGGATTTCTACAGTTAGTCTTGTAAACCTTTAGTGCTTGAGAGAGATTGTATAATAAGTATGTTCATATGAATGTTTTTCTATATTTCTAGCTAAAAGCTAGTTTATACTTATTTATAAAATAAAATAAAAGACCTTGTGAAATTCTATGTATTTGTACATTGCAATCGATACATTAAAATAAATCTAGAATTACACAAATATTACATATTTAATTTAATATAATATGTCTCCTTGTGACATATTAACATTTCTAAAAGAACAATTACATATAGTATTCATTGACACATTAAAAAAACAAAAAACAAAACAACGATGAATCAAATAAATAATATATAAATATTTTGAAATTTAAAATTTTAATTTTAATCAAAGAACAAATTTATGTTTCTACAAATTAGCAATATATTCAAATTGTGAAATAGATTTTAATGCTTATTCTTTATTAAAAAAATATATTGATAGCCTTTTTAAATTTAATAAATTTTTATTCTTTTATTTAGTACAATTGTATTTATTTTACATTTATCATAAAGATTATTATATAACATACAAATATCAATAATTTTTTAATATTTTTTTTTGATTGGTCATACATAATAAAGTTTTATCTAAATTAATTATTTTAACATAAATTAAAAACTTTGAAAAGCAAGTCATGATTTAATTATCTAAAACAAAACATTGTATGAATTTTATTTTCAATTAAATGTTGTTTTACAAAGTCCCAAAATGTAAATATAAAACTTAGTAAGACAACTAAAGCATTTTATTGGATGACTTCAAACCTACCATTTAGTTAGCTGATAGAAATGGGGGAAATGGTAAAGTAAAATTGTGGGAGCTTTAAACTGACGATTCAAGGGCCACAAAAATTACCTTAGGGTTTTGACTGTACAATTTGACAAAATATATCGACATTGACAGATAATATGTTTTGTTGCAAACACAAAATAGACGGAGAAGACAGAGGTAATGACACTACCTAAATAGCTGGTGAAAATATTTGATTATTTAGCCAATTGATAAGTAGAAGACAATTTCCACAGCAAGTCAAATTGTGATATTGCTATTAGGATTTAACTATGTGATTTTGAGTCAAACTCATTGACCCATGTTTCATGAGTAGTGATTCAACAAGAATCTATATCTCACAAGAATAAATGGAACACTTAGCATTCATTGGATCTACTTGATGCTCACAGGGGTGAAGCACCAGGACTTCCTGGGAGGTCACCCATCCAAGTACTACTCCAACCTAAGCAAACTTAACTATAGAGTTTCCTCCATGGTTAAAACCAAAGCTTGCAACCCCATTTAAAAAACCTTCAACAAGTGTTGTGCCTTATGAACCATTAATTAGAAAGCCCCTTAAGCTCAATAATTGATAAGTACGAGATAATTTCCACAAGTCAAATTGTGATATTTCTATTAGGATTTAACTGTGTGATTTTGAGTCAAACTCATTGACCCATGTTTCATGAGTAGTATTCAACATGAATCCATCTCTCATAAGAATAATGGAACACTTAGCACTTATTGGATTTAGGTGATGATCACAGGGGTAAAGCATTGGGACTTCCTGGGAGGTCACCCATCCCATTACTACTCCAAGCTAAGCGCTCTTAACTATGAAGTTTCCTCCATGGTTAAACCCAAAGCTTCCGACCCCATTTGCAAAATCTTCACTAAGTGTTGTGCCTTATGAACCATTCATTAGAAAGCCCCTTAAGCTCATCAATTGATAAGTAGGAGATAATTTCCACAAGTCAAATTGTGATATTGCTATCAAGATTTAATTGCGAGATTTTGAGTCAAACTCATTGACCCATGTTTCATGAGTAGTGATTCAACATGAATCCATCCCTCATGAGGAAAAATGTAACACTTAGCACTCATTGGATCTAGTTGATGCTCATAGGGGTGAAGCACTGAGACTTCCCAGGAGGTCACCCATCCTAGTACTACTCCATCTTGAGAGCAGTACAAAGTTTCCTCCATGGTTAAACCCAAAGCTTGCAACCCCATTTAGCTAATGCTTCCACTGAACTTGGTGAAAAATTGGGGAAGTTTAAAAAGTTTTCATAGTTTCAAACTTTATAATAATACTTCATCCTTTATTGTCACCTCATGCCCCTACACTCATCCCCATGCATGTAACTTAAGTGGTTTGACCTTGGGCAGTGTAGGCAGGGATCTATGTGTCATGCCCAAAATATAGGGCAAAAACACACGACTTTTTAAAAAAAAAGTTAAACAACCACTATGTTCAAAACATGATACCTTGATAGTTACAGAAGGTTGACCAAGGGTTTCAAGGGAGTTTGATTTCATTTAGATGAACTACACAGATTCAAAACACTCAAGCCAAGATACTACAGATACATCTTGTTCAGACATAATCTCAAAGATTACACCCTTTGCCAGGGTACATTCAGGTTCAACCCTAATTGAGGACTGAGTCAACCTTACTTTGACCATTCTATAAATCACATTATTAAGCTTATATAATCTCATAAGTTATGTTAGTTTATTCAAACTATCTCATATTCATTTGGTGTGTAGGTTCAATCTTCTAAGTGAGCTAGTTTTACACCTTCAAGAAGTTGAACTATCACTTTAACACTTGATTTTGGTTATTAGCATAACCTATTATAATTAAATAGAACATTAAATATTTTTAAAAAAAAAAATCTTTTATGTCAGACAATTTATCTTTGAACATAAATCCTAAACAACTATCATGCCATCAAGCAATCTAACCTACAAAACCTTCGCACAATAACATAACACTTATTAACCCTAAGACGCCTTCATTGCAATTACAATAATATTACAAATAGATAAACTTTAATTGAACCTTCAAATATAAAATATATCTATAACTTAAAGTAAAATAATCTTAAACCAATACTAAAATCTATTTCAAGAACAATAACTATCTAATTTTAACATCTCATAAAATCACTAAACTTTATTAACACTACTTACCAATTATAATCCTAACACTCTAAACATACTAACAACTTTAATACAAACTAATTGCAAAAACCACTATATAATACTATCTTAACACTTATCAAACAATTAACCTTTACTAGCTAACAAACCCACCTCCGACATTTAACTTACTCTTGATAACATCACTTCAACTAAAACTAACTTATACTAATTTTATAGTATTTAAATTAACACTAACTATTCTACTTAATAAAGTACTAATTTAATTACTTAATTAAATTAATACGAAATCTAAATTAACAAATACATAAAATACGTTCTAATATTAAAAACATAAAAATTAAATTAAATAATCATAAACTATCTAAAATTAAAACTTTATTTGAAATACAATTAAAAACTAAGAACTATGACTTAATAGAAACAACTAACCTAAACTAACACAATATTAAAATTTAAACTTCATACATTAATTTTAACACAAAACTACAAAAAAAAAAGTATAACAAAATCTAAACTAAACTAAATAGCAACTAACCCTATACTCCCCTAAACATCCACCTAACTACCTACTTCACTAGCCTGCCATCACTAGCCTATCATGCAAGTGGGAATCCTATTTCCCAACACTTGGGTGCATCTCTAAGCGTAGGGAAAGTGGACAGGGGCTATACATGGTTCCAAGGTCACCCCTATATTACTTGGCAGCATATGCATGGAGGGGATTTAAAACACTTGGAAACAACACCAAGGTAGGCGCTAAAAAGGTGGATGTGATAAGCTTGTTATTAAACATTGTTAAATTTGCTTGGGTTTGACTTTGATACCCAACATAACACCCTGCCCTCCTCTCATTTGCTAGTACAATTTCTGTCATGTTAGACCCCACTCAATGGAATTAAAACCCCAGCTCAGACCTAAGTAATACCATGCACTCACTTTAGAAGAACAAGTTATGTTAAAAAGGGTAGTTAAAGACTTAGGGAACAAGGGGTAGTAAATGTGTAAAGTTTATTAGGTGAGTCTTATGCATGGTATTTAGAATATAAACATGCATTTTCTATTTCTTTTTTTTTGCTTTAATTTTTTTTAATAAGTTTAAAAGGATAATTGGAGAATCTCTTTCAGATTCTCTATCCAAGGGACAATTAAATTTCTATTTGTTAGAAATTCTAGAGCATAATTCCTCTTGGGAACACTTATTTTTTTGAAGGCCTTTTTTCTTCTGAGTATGAATTTTCAAATTTATTTATTAGTCAAGGGGAGGTTTTTTTTTTTCTAAGTTTATTTATAACGTAGATGTTAAATGTAATGTTTGAACATTTAAAAAGGAGCATTATGCTTCCTAAAACATACGAATTTTATGAAGTGAAATACCAATCATATCATCAAATTCTCTTTAACATAGTTGAATTTATAATTGCAAGATTCTATTTCATCATTTAATCAAATTAAACTAAATCAAATGAATATGATCACAAAACATAAGAATGTCATAGTAAGGTGAACATCATCACAACTGATTTATAAGTACATAAGCAAAAATTGAAACGAATTAGAAATTATCACAAGCAAGGATATTACTCAATCATTTTTTTATTAAATCACCTGATTCAAAGGCTCCACTGGGAAAGAACTAGTAAGAAAACCCGACATTGTTGCCATTTCAACAATAAGTTTAAATAAATTTTACACAAGATTTCAATCTCAAGGAGAAATCTCCCAACATAACTAAAATCCATTAACCATTTTGAATTTCCTTCTTGGCACTTAACAAGGGATCCACTATGAATTCTGCAATACATCACGATGATCATGGAGAGAACAAAAACTAACTAGGAGACAACCAATCATAACATGAAGACAAAATCATACATTCACTCCTATCCAGGGTTTACACAACAGGTTCGACATTGAACCAAACTAGGGAGAAGGTGGATTTTTCTAGTAGGAGATGTTAGACACAACAGCAAAATAGGTGCCCTATTGGGGCTATAAATTCAAGAACTTCCATTCTTCCATTCTTACATTCCAAAACTCATACGTGGTTTGTGCTGATGAGTAGGGGCCCATACGCCCTACCCTCTCTCCCTCTTCCCATCTTGAGAAGAGACTCTACACTATTGGAGTCCAACTAAAGACCTTCCTCTGTACATGACCACTTTTTCCCTATTTGAGGGTGAGTAATGCTAATACACCCATACAATCCCATCAAAAATTCAAAATAAAACACAAAGGAAAGACATTTAAGACAACCAATTTCCCATCCTTCCCAAACATACTCAACACACACGCATACATACATATCCAATAAAACTAAAACATGAAACACAACATGAACAAATTTGAGATGAGCATTCCCTTCCTTCTCCTTCTCCTTCAATCTTGAATTCCACTCTAAAACTAGAGGTTGGGTGAACACCTCAAACCCTCTCAAAATTGCCTCTAAATAAGATCCTAAACTCAACCACTCCAAAAAGCAATAACTTCCCCACTTGCCTAAAGTTCTAGAGGATTTTAACACAACTAGAGCTAAGGCTAACCTCAAGGTGGAGTTAAAGTCATTCAACTCATGATGAAAACTATTAATTTTCACAATAAAGCAAAAATTGGGTTTTTGAGTGACCATAAAAGTCAACAAAAGGGACTAGGGGTGGAAAATGCCCCCAACCCATACCCATACCCTTTGGGTACTTAGATTTCATGAATTTAGGCCTTTAGGATTAATTAGGGACCTATCAAAAGTTAGAAATTTTTAGGACTTTCTAACAACCCTCAAAATTTAAATTAAACACTAATCTAGATTTGGGGTAATTAATCTCAATTAAAAATTGATTAGCAAAAGGGTCACTAACCTAGTTTGACTTAGATCTTTAGGTTACTCGGTTAACCCTAACTATAATTCTGGAATGCATATACAATTCACAAGTATCAAACAACACTATAAAAACATTGTTACAAGACATTAACATTTACTAATTACCGAATGATACGTTCATTCATCTCACGATACAAATAAAACACAAACAATAGGGTTTGCATCTTTTCTTAGATTCAACCCTAGTTTCCACAATTGGTACATAGGGTTTAGTTTCATTTCTTTGTTAGATTTTTTGGCTAAAATATCCTACACACTCATTGCACACATCAGTAGCTCAAAAAAATCACATGCATATATTCAAAACCTATCTAGATAATTAGATAAATCAAAACATGAATCTTTCATATAATTAACTATTTAATTCATTTCTACTCACATTTAATCATCAGAAATCACATAATCAATATAACATAAATTATTCATTAATTTAGATTAAATACTAGAATAATCATCATTAGGAATGCATATACCTAACATCATAAACATCATTGGTTAAGAAATACTGAACTATCTAAAAGCATAAAACTTAAACATCGAGGTACCAAAATCAACACCCTTATCATCAGGTGAAAATGCCTCATATCATCGTTAGTGAAGATTTAATGTTTAAATAGTCGAGATAATGTATTAGTTCTCAAATCACTAAGTATTAAAACATGAATGTATCAACTACTCTAAATTTTATTAAGACATTCTCAACACAAAACATTACTTCATATCCGTTCTAATCTCCTCCAACCAATTCAACAAGAGAATTCATATTTAACAAGTACATACGAGGAGGCATCTTACACTATGATAGTGTACTTTCCCTTGGAGAACACCCATAGAGCCAAGGGAAAGGCTAGAACATGTGGGAAAAAGGCTATGTCAAGTGGGTCTTAGTATAGATGTTAGGTGAGATTATAGGTTACTTAGGAGTTAAATTATTGTAAACCATGATTACTTAGTGGACAATATAAGAAGTGGGTTTAATTAGGTGTGTAAATCATGAGATTTTATTGAGGTTATAGTATTACTTTAATTAGGATTAGTAAAAGTAATAAAGGGTTAGTTGGTAGAAGGGTTAGTAGGTAGATTTAGTAGTACTTAGGAGATAGGTTAGTATTAGTTTTACCATTTGTGTAAGTTGATGTACCTATGAGTTGATGGGATTTTGGAAATTGTATTTCTTTTATATTGTATTTTGAAGTTTGTAAATTTAATAAATTATAATAAAGATTTATTCGAAGTATCCTTTAGGTGAAGTAGTAGAAGTAAATAGGGTTAAGGGTTAGAAGTAATGTTAGGAAGTAAGGGTTATGTTGTAATTTAATTTAAAATGTTGGAATATTATGTGAAACTATATTATTTTATTAAAAAATTATTTAAATAATATTTTGTAATGCTTTTATGTATTTAATTATGGGTTCAATTAATTTGAATTGCTAAGGTTATAGGTTTGAAGGGTTATTGAAGGGGTCATATGTAGATAAGATGATAGTGGTGTACGAATGTGTTTTAAAGATGAAATGAATGTCATAAATGATTAAATGATGGATATTTAATATTTTAATTAGTTTTAAATAGGTTATGATTATAATCAAGATCAAGTATTAAGGTGATAGGTCAACTTCTTAAAGATGCAAAACTAGTTTACCTAGGAGATTGAACTCGCATTTTGAAATGAATATAAGGTATCTTGTCAACCTAATGCAACTAAATTATTGATCATATGAAATGTTGTGAAATGAAATTTAACTAAGTAGGGTTATTTTACCCGTAATTGTAATTAAAACCCTCATACCAATGTTGTGGTGTTCTCTCGTCTTCATATCAGAAATAAAAAATTGTGAATAAAACTTTGCGTATACTAAACCTATCTAACTCAAATTAAACTTAGAAACTTAAAACATCCTTAATTATTATCAAATTTAATGTCATAATTTATTTATGATTTGATTGGCTGACCTTAATCAACCCAAACCAAGTGCTTATATAGTACTTAATTCATAGGTTTTGAACCAATACAGTCTGTTGGATACCAACTTTGCATCCCTTTGAAATGTTATCAAAAATCAATTGTTAGCTAAACCTTGTGACTCAAAAAGCTATCTTTACCATGTTGACATCTTTTTGCAACATATTCTATCCTGATATGTGTTAGCATAGTTGTTATTACCTTTAAAAAAAATAAAAAATTATTGTTGTGTTTTTGCCCCAATTTTTGGGCATGACATACATCTACAATATGGGCTACTTGTTCTTGATAGTCTTTTTGTTTAGTACCCTAAAATCAATGCACATAAACATTATTTTATTTATCTCTTCATCAAAACTATTTATTATGAGAAGATACTCTTACTGTGCGTAATATGAACCATCTCCAAAAAATCCTTAATTTATTTATCAATTTCATCCTTATGTTTTTTGGATGCCTATTTGGAGTCGTGGTCACTAGTTTTGACACCTCATCTAACTCTTTCTCACATGCTCAATTCTACTCTCAAGAGGAACTCCATAAGAGATTTTATCAAACACCTTAATATGCCATCAAATCACCTCCTATAAATATGGACAATATCACTTAATTTTCTCCCCATAAACTATGGGCATAACAAGACACTTTGTTAGGAAAGATCTTACAATACAATAGTAAATTGTGAGCCTCTTATCTAGGAGTTCTTCGGTTTGAAACTCCTAGAGATTAAATAATAATTGTAATAAGTAATCATAACAAATAATTATTATTTAACCTTGGCTTTGGCCTCTTAGCAATAAAAAATAAAAATAAGACACTTTTTTGCCCACTCCAACTTGTCATGTCTGAATAGCCACTACATCCTCCATAGAGAAATAACCCTAAGTCTTCCATTTTATATCCCTCTAAGAACTACTTTTTTCCTTGATGTTTGAAATTGATCTTTATTTTTTTGTGTGTTAAAGGTGAACTCCACTAAAGACTTCATCCAAGTCATACCAAGAATGAGATCATAAGCCCCCATATGTACCACATATAAATTACATACCTTTAGATATTCACCCATCAACATGTGAAGGTTAGGAATCATGCAAGTACTTTGTAACTTGTGCCCATTGGATACTATCACTCTGAAGCCTCATGTCCTTCTATTTGTTATCATTTGTTATTTGATGAAGCTTTCAAAATTGGAATTTTGAATGATTCCTATGTCTATCAATGAAACAATTAACTGCCACTATATCACACATCTCTCTTTAAAGTTTATTGCATGTTTAGTATCGGTGAGTCATGTTTTGTTTTTTTCTCACCAAAACTCCCCACTTGAAGCACTTTCTTCATTGTTACCCCCCAAATTAGATTTTAATTATGTATCATCTAACACTAATTCCTTAATTGAAAAGTACTTGATATGTGTGGCTTTAGCTTTGATAGTGAACTTATGTAAGTGTCCCATGACTCCCTAAAATAAAAACATAATCTTCTCCTAAGATAATTTAACTTTTTTTTTGTTCAAACAATTTCAATCTTTCCTTTTCTTGTGGGAATCCTTATGAGAATGTTTCTTACCCTGATCCTTTTTTTTGATGGAATCTCTTGGAATGGAATTTATGCTTTTACGATGTGGGTTCCATATCCCTAGCCTTCTAGTAATCCTTCCCTATCTCTAATATTCTTGTAATCATATTACACTGTAGAGGGATTGAGGGATTTAAGTGACCTTTTCAATGGATTTTCCAACCCATCCATAAAATATGCCAAGTTTCTTCTCTATAAAATGTATGTCACCAAACAAAAATCCTCTAAAAAAATTCTATGAATTTCTCAACTAACCCCCACTGCTTAAGTTGAGCTAACTCCTTAAAATAGATTTTTGGATCCTTCTTATTAAATCTTTCAATTAAACTCTCAGTAAACTCCACATTTAAACTCATCATGCTCCATAGTGATCATGCTATGTTGATAAAACTCATGTGCTTATATATCTAAACATAGTGCATAAATTTAATGGCTTCTTCCTCTAGCATTAGGATTAAATAGAAATAAATATCTACCTTTTGCACCCATGTTTTTGTAGGAGTCTTGTCAGATCCATCAAAGTAGGGTAATGTAAGTTTGGTCACCTTCTTATACAAATCATTATGTTGCACCCTACCTCTAGTGTGAGGAAAATGCTTCAATCTAACATTCAGATACTCTCAAATAAGATGGATTGTTGAATTTTTTTCCAACTTTTCTCCAATCTCATACAAATAAAACTTGTAAATTTGTAATCTAGGGCTCATTCTTTGATTATAATAGAAATCTAGGTGGAAAAGTGGGTATAAGTGGTCTTGAAGTAACTATCCTCACTAGTTTAGCTCCATAGCCAAAATTATCAGTGACTTTTCCTCCTCTATTACATCCATTCTATCTGTTATTCCCACCATCATTATCTTTGTTATTCTCACTCTTGTTTACTTCACCATTATCTCTCCCATTTAA
>CM053785.1:659349960-659469960 GCA_028749045.1 Cupressus sempervirens | reverse complement strand
TAAAATCAATTGCACCCCCAAACTTTTATGAGGGGTACAAGGGAGTATTGAAGTCACCCATACAAAAGGAGTTTCTAGTTTTCTTTAGGAAGTGCATTAAATCCTCCTAGTGCCAACTTCTACCATGTGTCAAATTTTGAGCATAAATATTAATGACATTGTAGACCTCCTCTTCCACCTTATGCTCTGAAATGAGGTAGCACTTAGAACTGTGAATGAATCTACCTGTAACAACACCAAGGTTCCAAAAGGTGGCCACCCCTCCCGAAGCACTATCCACTTCACTATAAAAAAATTGCCCCCTAACCAAATGTAACCAACAATATTATCTAGATTTTCCAAGGACATTTTAACTTCCTGAATTAGTAGGATATCTACCCTAGTATTAGACAACAATTATTTCAGTACAAACTATTTTTGAGGGATATTTAACCCCCTCATATTCTAGGAGAGGAAAATCATTTCCTACCTTTGGTCATAGCCTCCAAGGTTAGTTTCCTACTAGTAGCCATCTCCCTTTCCATCTACTTCATCCTTCTATTTTTCTTTGTTACCTTCCCTACATCTAGTTTTGCCACCTTCCCCACATCTAATTTCTTTGACACTGTAGTCTAATTTCTCTATGTCTACCATATCCCTTCATCCATGCCTAGGGGGGAGGAAGAAGCAAAGTTTGAGGCTCTAGCCATTCCCCACCAACTAGGAACTCAAGGGGGATCTAGCACTAGAACCATAGTTAAGCATTCGAGCCACCTTTTTATCCAACATACCCATCCCATTATCTTCCTTGATCTCCTTACATACCTCCTCTAGTTCAACACTAATTTCCCCTTTCTCCATGGCCCCTAAGGGGGTTCTTAGAAGATATTTAATGTCTTAAAATAAGGGAAAGAGGTCCCTCCCATCTACCTTGACAATCTCTCCTTCCTCCTCCTTACTAGTTGATCCTTCCACTTCAAGGGCCTTCACCTATGACATTAGGTTAGAGGATGCTTCCTCTAACAACCCATCCCCTTGAGTGCTTCCAAACATCATACCTACCTCATCATTAGCTATCAGGACAACCTCCTTGTGAGAAGAGTTCAACATTACCATCCCAAGAGCCCTCTCTACTTCCTTATCATTAGGTGAGTCCACATCTTCTTTCTCCTGCATCTTCTCTCCACATTTCTCAAGGGTCTTCCCATTTTTACAATCCAAAATCATGTCTCCAAACATTGAGTAATTCTAGTAGAAAAGGCCTACATTTTCATATCTTATAGATTGGAGCTTCTTACCCCACTTGCAACTTATCATGATGAACTTAGGGATAATAGATTTGATCATCACATTTACATAGAATTTGGAAAACATTAGTCTAGACTTATGTAAGGTGCATTGGAAATATAAGAGGAGAAACTGAGAGGGAGGGGTGAATTAGTTACCACAAAAATAAATCCCAGATCCCCTAGATGTCAATATAAATCAAAACTGAACTCTGTTGTAACTCGGTAAACATAAAAGAAAAATGTTGTAACTCAATAAACACTAAAATAGATCAGCAAACGCTTAACATAAAAAAATTTAAGATATTATTTGTGGTTAATCTTACTTAAGTTAAATGCATAAACTTGAGAAAAATAACATGAACTCAACTGACACCAAGATTTAACATGGAAACCCAATTTGGGGAAAACCACCAATTTCAACTAGTTACTAATTTTCACTCTTTTGAAGTGAGCCATATTAGGAGCCAACCTTGTTAAAGGTTACAAAACACACTATTAGGTGTGACCCTGTTAGAGGATTTAATTACCCTATTAGGAGTGGCCTTGTTAGAGGTCTTTAGACAATTCAATAGAAATGCCACCTTGTTATAGGATTTACAAATAGCCATTAAGCCAACTCTATTAGGAGATTTAGATCACTGCTAAAATGGTTAAAGAGTAAGAATAAGATGACCTAATTCTTAATGCAACTAGATTTTTGATTATAGACCACAATTCTGGCTTGTATACTTGATCCTTCTTGATTGAATGTATCTTTGCATCTCAACAAGGATATTCTACTTATCCTTCTAATTCACTTCATCTTATCATCATCAAATCTTCAATTCAGTTCCACACATTCAATCCTCAACTTGACCTTATATTTATATCTTACATGTTATCAAGTCAACTTGAATACAACTTACAATAATTAATATTCATACTGCAAAAGTTCCTCTAACTGCAAACGCAACTCACTTAGCTCTTGAGTGGTCATACGGTAAGGAGCTCTAGAGATAGGTTCCGCTCCTGGAGTGAGCTCAATGCTAAAATCAATGTCTCTCTTCGGAGGCATGCCTGGAATCTCACTCGGAAAGACATCAACATACTCCTGTAAAATAGGGTGATCTAGGGTCTTCCTCGTAGATTCTTCCTCATCAAGCTCATTTACCGAAATGGCAAATACCTGACACCCCTTACGAAAGCTTCGCTTAAGTTGCATAGCAGAGATCATTCGTAGGGATATAGGCCTCGGTATCCCCACAATCTCAACATCCTTCCCTTGGTCATCCTGAAACATAATGGTCTTCTTTCTGCAGTCAATACTAGCCCTATGAGAGCCAAGCCAATCCATACCTAAGACCACATCGTAGGAGCCAAGAGGAATAACTCAAAAATCGACTGAAGTCTCAAACCCTCCTATGCTAAGTCCACACTTATGAACTACCGAATCTGTGGAAACTTTAGCACCTGAGGCTAGTTCCACTTGCCAACCATGATCTTGTTTAACCGACTCCAGCTTACACTTATCAACTAGAGATGGAGAAATGAAAGAATCTGTAGCACCTGAATCAAATAATACAGAGAGAGGTGTACCTCAGATAGCTCCTATAGTCTCAACTACTGTCCCCTGATGGTCTGCCTGACGGTGATCCACCGCTGCAAATACTCTATGAGATCCACCTGTATTTCCGACTGTAGGCTCAGATGCCGCAGGCCTGGGTCCTGAATACTGAGATGCTCGCTGTGGGCAGTATGCTGCAATGTGACCAATCTGTCCACATGAATAACATCCCGTGCCTCTGCCAGATCCTCTCCCTATAGGTGGTGCATTCGACCTCTGGTGGCTACCCCTGCTAGCAAAAGACTGGTTGCTCTGTGCAGGCCGAGATTGCTGATTCTGTCTATTACGTTGAGCATTGTGATTGATCCTAGAGTTGGATCCACCGCCACCACTCTGTGCCTGAGGGTAAAATCCCTTAAGCTGCTGAGGCTGCTGCTGAGAATGTTGCTGAGAATGCTGCTGAGAATACTGATTCCTCCTAGGGAAGGGAGGCTTCCTGATTCCACTGGAATTGTGGTTGCCCTTAGATCCTGCTATAGTAGGCGCTCCCACAAATCCTCCTTGCCCAAAGTTGACACTCTGCTCTACCAGGATAGCTCGATGTACCGCATCCTTGAGGGTCTTAGGCTCAAATACCTTAACACCCCTAATAAAACGGTTGTTCAAGCCTCGAATGAAATGTTGTGCCAACTGTGTTGGGTTGTCACTGAATCCCGAAAAAGGCATGAGCTCATAGAACTTGCGCTCATACTCTACAACGGTCATAGTGAACTTTCTTAGGTTATGGAACTCATCTGCTCTATGCTGCTTCCATTCCTCTGGTAGGAATCCCTCATGAAAACTCTCCAAGAAAATCTCCCAAGTGACACTACCCATGTCAATGCCCAACTTCTTCTCCTCAATAGTCCACCAGGTGGCTCCAAATAACTCTAGATTGGTAATGGCAAACCTCGCTTTGACATTACTGTCAAAGTCCTGCATAGCAAAAATCCTGTCAAGGGCAATAAGCCACTGCTCAGCTACATACCCAGAACCTTGCCCATTAAAGGGCTTGATCTTGGACCTCTGAAGATCCTTCATCTGAGAAGATACTATGAATCTATGTCGATCCCTCTGAGGACTCCTAGATCTGCGTCTATGCTCATGTCCAACCTGGTGTGCTCTATCCTGCTCAAGAACAGGAGGTAAGCGATCAATAAGGGTTCGCATCATTTGCCTCAGATCAACCTCCTCAGAGTCCGCATGTCCCTCATCGTGGTTCTCTTCCTGATGCTCACTGACATGCTCTTCCCTATTCTCTTCCTGAATGGGGCTCTCATGGATAGACTCATGAATACTAACATCTCTGCCTCGTCCACGACCTCTACCACGGCCAAGGCTACGACCCCTAACAGAAGATCTCGTCCCAGATACCATCCTACAATAATATCCAAGACACAAGATGCTAAAATAACCATGAAACATACTACTGAAATACATAGATAAAAGGCACATGTTTTGCAAACAAGATATTTTCAGTTTTCAGTTTACCTATAATTTTAGTTTAAGTATAATTTCAGTTTTGAAGTTTTGAGTGTTGAAGTATGAATAAAATAGGTAACTAATAGTTTATATACTGTTTCAGTTCAACTAGCTTCAAGTTTTAGTTTAAGGTTTGCATTTTTATTCAACTAGTTAACACTAGTGGCGTTCCAATATACCCAGAGCTCCCAATGTAGAAACTTGGGCTCTGATACCAGATGTAACGCCCCACCAAGGGATCCAAAAGAATTAACCTAAAGTTTCACTAAGTTTGCTAAACATTTTTTTTTTTTTTAAGTAAGAAAGTATGACATACACATCAAACAAATAGTAGCGGAAGCACTAACATGTAATCATTGACAAACATACATTGCAAGTTACATTTCTTAAAGATCCCAAGACGTTGAGTCACGTTTAAATTTAATTAATTCTAAGTCTAACAACTATCACATACATAGAAAAGAATAATCAGAAACTCCAATGTCCATAATATACATTTGTTCCGAATGCTCCTTGGAAAATTAATTCGGAATGCTCATTCATCCACTGTACATGTCACAGGGTATGAAAGGCTTAAAAGAGTATACATATGTAAAGATCAAGATACAACATCCTCAAATCCATGATACAAGTACAGTAAAAATATATGAAATTATTCACCATACATGATACATCCATACATCCATAATGATAAAACATCTATCATAAAATCTAACCATCCATCATACTAATCCAAGAACATAGTGTAGGTAAATGCCAATCACGAAATCTCCAACCACGGTGACCACGGAACGGATCTCAATGGTAAGAGTAAAAGCACTACCACCCGATCGCGTGGAACCTAAATGGTCCACTCCCACCGCGCTGAGGAGATAGTCTCAAGTCCCAAATAGGATAACAAAACCTATAATCATAAATACTCTCTAAGTCCAGGAAATCCTATAAGTATGCTAACTCAAGGGTTCCTAAAAAGATCGACATCTAAATCCCAGAGGTACCACAAGACACGTAGGAAACCTAATATGCAAGCGGGAAAGTGTCATCGTAAAAGTCATGTAGAAGTTACCCGAGCAATCCCTTAGGAATCTGGGGTCCCTACTGATCCTGCAGCCACTAGTATCCTCTCGTACTGACGAGGCATACTATGGAATGCAAGGTCGTAACCAAGCGTCCTCTCTACCCCATCCTAGTCTGTACTAGCACTCATGGCATGGGAGAGAACATACAATTATCTTGTTAGGTTCATTTTCTCTCATTTAGTGTGAATGTTTTCACTTATTAAAAATGACTTACAATGGGTTTCTCAAGGCAGCCTCTTAGGGCTCCGACCCCCATTGCAAGCCACTTCCCGACTCTACACATAGATAACCTACCCTAGCTCATGAACTCGTAAATAAAAGAATCATAATAAAACCATCTCAGTCCTATACGAGCAACTGAAAATATCATAAAAAGATAATCCACAAAATATATCAGTTCTTCATGAGCAACAGATAACATCAAATAGTAATCATGTAATCACGACAGTTCTCTATCAGCAACTGAAGGCATCAATGATAAGTCACAAAATCCAATGGTTCTCTAATGAGCAACCAGAAAGTAATACAAGTATAACTGATCGAGACTCAGAAATGGTTATCAAATATAACTGATCAAGACTCAAAAATGGTTAAGTTAGGTATTCTCAAATACATACACCTCAGCTTCACACAAGGAAACTGGAAAGCAATAACAAACAGTAAACACTATCATGTCATAGCGCACTTCATCACATTACCATGGTCAGGTTAAGAAAGATCGAGACCAAATCATCAAGACATCACATTCACAACCCCGAGCCTCTGGTAACAACCTAAACTGGTCAACGCTAAACCAACCCCAAAACATTCAAAGTACAAAGACAACATCAAAGTCTCAGAGATTGGATCTGAAAGTATATTATTTAAGTTAAGGTAAGGTTTGTGTTTTAGTTTAATGTTGAATTCAAGTAACAAAGTTTTCACAACTACCCTTTTTCGAATAACCCATTTCTATAATAACTTTCATTAAATCAATATCCAAATTTATAATTTTGTCAAATAACATTCATTATTAATTAACTTAATTAAACTAATTTTAATTAAATTAATCAATATTCATTAGATCTAATTACTTATTTTAATCTCACTAATAATTGTTAATTTATTAATATTTAAGCAAAATTATTAATAAATTAAAATTTACAACTATATCTATGCAATTAATATTTATTTATTAAATATTTAAAAAGTTTAATCTATTATAAAAATTGAATATATTATAATTTTATTATTTAAAATTTTTAAATAAATAAAAATTCATTTTTAATAATTTTTAAAAAAAATTATAAAAAAAATAAAAAACAAAAAACAAAATTTTATGTTTTATTTCTAACCCACCACGTTTATAGCCCGTCGGCTTTGGCCGCAGGCCTGAGGTCGCAGGGCCTGCGGCGGCAGGTACTCTGTACCTGCCGTCGCAGTACCTGCGATGCAGGTACTGTCGCCTGCCGATAGTGGGGGGGCGGGTACGGGGTGATTCCCTCCCCCCCACCAAATATGATAATATATTTTTTATATATATATTTTTTTTATATTTGATTTTATTTTATTCTAATACAAATAAAATAAGTTTTATTTTAAAAATTAATTTTGTTTAATTTTTAATAAAAAAACAATTTCTTCCAAAGGATAATTATGTAATATAAAAATATATATATATATTTTTTTAAATTTATTTATCTAGAACTTTTCAATTTCATTAAAACAAAACCCTTATCAAATTAGATCTTAATTTCTAAATCAAGAAAACAATGGTTCTAATTAATTCATCCAGTCTCCATGGATACAGAAATTATTGACGAATAATTAATAAATTTACAATATTGAAACCTTAAAACTTTCATCACAGAGAATTCAGATCTACAAACCCCAGACACGAAGAAGGCAGGAAGGGATAATTGCATATTTAATGGATAAAAAACACAAGACCCTACCTGATCCTGATGCTATTATGCAATCTCCAGGAACTGTATGCGAATTCGCTCCTCTCAATAACCTTCCCCTTTAAGACTTTCTTCGTATCAGCCTTCTGAAATTTGCTTCCAAAAATTGTCTTTCCAAAAATTCTCGTCCAACTTCGTATCTCACCAAAATGAACCCCCAAAGTTGTGATAAGCAAATTCTCCTCAATTCGGGGCACTAATTGTGCGTTTACCCGAGAAGACTCTTTGCACCACTCAGTTAACTCCAAATTAACTTTTATTATCTTTTCTAATTCTTTTGCATTCAACTTCCATGCACATTAAGTTGAATTATTAAATAACTTTATTTAAAATTTCACTTGACTTCAATTCTTAATTAATTTATTACTTTAAATCTTATGTGCACTTTTAAGAAATTAAAATAACATTATTAATTTTTATAATTTAATTCTTATATTTAACTCATGTTTAGATCATGCGATCTAGAATTCTTAATAAATTAATATCTTTCAACTTTTTAATTTATTTTAGAACTTAATTGATAACATATTTAATTAATTTAAATAACAATAATATTTAGCATTTATTTAAAAATGAACTCCCAATATATTATTATAAAATTAAATAAATATTATCCTGTTCTAAATATATCTTGAACTTTAATCTCCAACTTTAATTCTTTTATTTAATTAATTAATTAATTAATTAAATATAAAGATATCATAATAATTTTTTATTAAATTAAATCATTAATTAGTCTTTTTAATTAGACTTAATTTATAGAAAATACACCAAGGACTCATAAAGCAACATACGAAAACCCATCAAAGAAAAATACATACCAAATCAAACAAAAGGGTTATAATCACCAAATTACATCATTTGATGCATTCGGAGGGTACTTAACTCAAATACTTGTCCTAATTATTAATTAGGACAATTGGCTAAAGGGTTTAGGATTTGGACTTAAGAGTTTATCTCCCCCCTCTTACCATTGAGACAGTGCAATAGGGTACGCTCATCCTGACAATTCAGGGAAGTCGATACCCGGTACCTGCAACCTGCATAAAATCCACGCATGTACAAACACAATATTCTAAGCTAAACAGGAAATGGCAGGAAGTGGTGCATCGTGTAGATCCCGACTAGCAGGTGACTACAACTCCCTTCCTTAACCATATCAGAAACACCATACATAAATAAAACAACACGCACACCATACACATGCAGTATGGGGTAAGTATCCATAAGAGGCACATGAAATAATAAGCCATCTAACTAATCATCATCGATAACTAAAACCATTGAATAATCATCATACATGCACGAAATATAGAGTACCAAATAATCTCATCATATAATAAACTGAGTGTAAACATCCTCTGATAATCTCTAAAATAATGATACTACTCATCAAACATAAATTGGCCTAAAAGAGTTTGGCAATCATATCATAAATGTAGCTCGAAAAATGTAAACTAGGGGCAGGCACTACATCCACCCCCCGTAGACTTAGGCTTACTCTTGGAAGCCTATAAAAAAATAGGGATATAAATCCCGTAATCTAGATGCATCCTCCCATGTAGCTGAAGAGTCATCAGTAGGGTCCCATTGGACCCTTACCTGCTCTATGGTTCGACCCCTGAGGGTCAACTCCCGCTGCTCCAGAATACGTATTGGCTCCAAAGCCAGCTGCCCGTCCTCTACCTGTAATGCATTCCAATCAAGAATATGTACAACATCAGGAATATACTGTCTAAGTACTGAAACATGGAAAACATCGTGAATGCGAGCAAGGCTGGGCGGTAAAGCAAGACGATAGGCAACTGGACCAATCCTCTCAAGAATATCGAATGGTCCCACAAAGCGAGGTGCTAGCTTCGAGCCCTTTCCATAACAGATAGGACTCTTCCACGGACGCACTCTCAAGAAAACCTTCTCTCCCACAACAAACTGCTTATCTGACCTATGAGCATCAGCATACTTCTTCAGCCTATCCTGTGCCGTTGTCAAGTGCTCTCGGATACGCACCACCTGTTGCTCCATGTCACGAAGCATCTCTGGGCCCAACAGGATGCGATCCTCAAGGCTATCCCAACTCAAAGGTGTACGACAAGGGCGTCCATATAAGGCTTGGAAAGGTGCCATGCTAATAGAACTGTGATACGCATTGTTGTAAGCAAACTCCACTAGGTAGAGATAGTCCTCCCAATGAGTCTGCCTATCCATCACGTACATCCTCAACATATCTTCGAGAACCTGATTCACTCTCTCTGTCTGCCCATCTGTCTCTGGGTGATATGCTGAACTGAAGTTCAACTATGCTCCAAGATCATGTTGTAGTGATGTCCAAAATGCGGAAGTGAAAACATGATCCCTATCCGAAATGATCTTTCGGGGAATACCATGTAGTCTCACAATGTCACGCATGAAGACATTAGCTACTGAAGCTGCAGTGTAGGAAGACCTGATTGGTGCAAAATGTGCCACCTTGGTCAACCGGTCAACGGTGACCATGATAGCATCATGATGACGAAGAGTCATAGGTAATCCTACTATGAAATCCATAGAGATGATGTCCCACTTCCATGAAGGAACGAGATTCGGTTGCAAGAGTCCTGCCAGATGCTGGTGTTCTGCCTTGACTCTTTAACACTCAAGACATCTAGCCACAAAATCAGCAATGTCCCGCTTCATCCCGGACCAATAGAATAAACATCACAAATCTGCATGCATCTTCTTGACACCTGGATGTGCCGAGTAAGGTGCACGATGGGCCTCTGATAGGATCAATATGCGAAGCTCATCCAGTAGCGGCACATAGATCCTTCCTGAAAGTCTCAAAAGGCCATCTGAATCTAGGACATAGCCTAAAAACTTACCCTCCAAGGGTCTCCCTGAATTGATCTCACTGCACACCTCCAGATACCATGAATCAGTGGGGAGTGCCTAAAGTATCTGACATCTCAAATCGACACTAAGAGTCATAGATGATATCACATGTTTCCTGGGACTCAAAGCATCAGCTACGACATTCTCCTTCCCCTGGATATACTTCACCTCAAAGTCATACTCGCACAAAAACTCCATCCAATGCCTTTGCCTAGCATTCAGATTAGGCTGTGTGAATATGTACTGAAGACTACGATGATCGCTATGTAGTTCAAATCTGTGCCCCAACAAGAAATGTCTCCATCTCACTAAGGCATGAACTACTGCTCCTAACTCAAGGTCATGTGTAGGATAATTCAACTCATGATCCTTGAGTTTGTGTGACTCATATGCAATCACTCGACCATTCTGCATTAGAACTGCTCCAATACCCTCAAGGGAAGCATCTGTACACACCATGAACTCACCTTCTGGATCAGGTACTGCTAAGATCGGTGCACTGGTCAGAAGCTCTTTGAGTTTCTGAAATGCTTCTACACACTTTTCTGTCCAAAGAAACTTCTTTCCTTTCCTCTGAAGGGAGGTAATAGGGTGTGCTATTCTGGAGAAGTTTTGAACAAATCTGCGATAATACCCAGCTAGACCCATGAAACTACGAATCTCTGACACAGTAGTGGGTGTAGGCCAATCTACTATTGCCTGGATCTTCGCAGGGTCTACAGAGATACCTTCGCCTGAAATAACGTGTCCCAAATACTGTATCTCTGATTGAAAGAAATCACACTTTGCCGCATTGGCATAAAGTTGATTATCTCTCAAACACTACAAAAGTAAACTCAAATGTTCCTCATGTTCCTTTTGGGACTTAGAATATATCAGAATATCATCGAGGAACACAAGAACAAATCTATCAAGATAGGAATGGAACACCCCATTCATTAAGCACATGAAAACTGATGGAGCGTTCGTCAACCCAAAGGGTACCACTGTGAACTCATAATGCCCGTAGCGAGTTCGGAAGGCGGTCTTATGAATATCAGCCTCCTTGATGCGAAGTTGATGGTATCCTGACTTAAGATCAATCTTAGAGAACACTGTAGCTCCCTTGATCTGATCAAATAAATCATCAATCCTTGGTAAAGGATACCTGTTCTTTATTGTCACCTTATTCAACTGTCTGTAATCAATGCAAAGGTGCAAAGAACCATCCTTCTTCTTCACGAAGAGCACTGGAGCTCCCCATGGTGATACACTAGGTCGAATACTACCCTTGGCCAAAAGTTCCTCTAACTGCAAACACAACTCACTTAGCTCTTGAGTGGTCATACGGTAAGGAGCTCTAGAGATAGGTTCCGCTCCTGGAGTGAGCTCAATGCTAAAATCAATGTCTCTCTTCGGAGGCATGCCTAGAATCTCACTCGGAAAGACATCAACATAATCCTATAAAATAGGGTGATCTAGGGTCTTTCTCGTAGATTCTTCCTCATCAAGCTCATTTACCGAAACGGCAAATACCTGACACCCCTTACGAAAGCTTCACTTAAGTTGCATAGCAGAGATCATTCGTAGGGATATAGGCCTCGGTATCCCCACAATCTCAACATCCTTCCCTTGGTCATCCTGACACATAATGGTCTTCTTTCTGCAGTCAATACTAGCCCTATGAGAGCCAAGCCAATCCATACCTAAGACCACATCGTAGGAGCCAAGAGGAATAACTCAAAAATTGACTGAAGTCTCAAACCCTCCTATGCTAAGTCCACACTTATGAACTATCGAATCTGTGGAAACTTTAGCACCTGAGGCTAGTTCCACTTGCCAACCATGATCTTGCTTAACCGACTCCAGCTTACACTTATCAACTAGAGATGGAGAAATGAAAGAATCTGTAGCACCTGAATCAAATAATACAGAGAGAGGTGTACCTCGGATAGCTCCTGTAGTCTCAACTACTGTCCCCTGATGGTCTGCCTGACGGTGATCCACCACTGCAAATACTCTATGAGATCCACCTATATTTCCGACTGTAGGCTCAGATGCCGCAGGCCTGGGTCTTGAATACTGAGATGCTCGTTGTGGGTAGTATGCTGCAATGTGACCAATCTGTCCACATGAATAACATCCCGTGCCTCTGCCAGATCCTCTCCCTATAGGTGGTGCATTCGACCGCTGGTGGCTACCCCTGCTAGCAAAAGACTGGTTGCTCTGTGCAGGCCGAGATTGCTGATTCTGTCTATTACGTTGAGCATTGCGATTGATCCTAGAGTTGGATCCACCGCCACCACTCTGTGCCTGAGGGTAAAATCCCTTAAGCTGCTGAGGTTGCTGCTGAGAATGCTGTTGAGAATGCTGCTGAGAATACTGATTCCTCCTAGGGAAGGGAGGCTTCTTGATTCCACTGGAATTGTGGTTGCCCTTAGATCCTGCTATAGTAGGCGCTCCCACAAATCCTCCTTGCCCAAAGTTGACACTCTGCTCTACCAGGATAGCTCGATGTACCGCATCCTTGAGGGTCTTAGGCTCAAATACCTTAACACCCCCAATAAAATGGTTGTTCAAGCCTCGAATGAAATGTTGTGCCAACTGTGCTGGGTTGTCACTGAATCTCGAAAAAGGCATGAGCTCATAGAACTTGCGCTCATACTCTACAACGGTCATAGTGAACTGTCTCAGGTTATGGAACTCATCTGCTCTATGCTACTTCCATTCCTCTGGTAGGAATCACTCATGAAAACTCTCCAAGAAAATCTCCCAAGTGACACTACCCATGTCAATGCCCAACTTCTTCTCCTCAATAGTCCACCAGGTGGCTCCAAATAACTCTAGATTGGTAATGGCAAACCTTGCTTTGACATTACTGTCAAAGTCCTACATAGCAAAAATCCTGTTAAGGGCAATAAACCACTGCTCAGCTACATACCCAGAACCTTTCCCATTAAAGGGCTTGATCTTGGACCTCTGAAGATCCTTCATCTGAGAAGATACTATGAATCTATGTCGATCCCTCTGAGGACTCCTAGATCTGCGTCTATGCTCATGTCCAACCTGGTGTGCTCTATCCTGCTCAAGAACAGGAGGTAAGCGATCAATAAGGGTTCGCATCATTTGCCTCAGATCAACCTCCTCAGAGTCAGCATGTCCCTCATCGTGGTTCTCTTCCTGATGCTCACTGACATGCTCTTCCCTATTCTCTTCCTGAATGGGGCTCTCATGGATAGACTCATGAATACTAACATCTCTGTCTCGTCCATGACCTCTACCACGGCCAAGGCTACGGCCCCTAACAGAAGATCTCGTCCCAGATACCATCCTACAATAATATCCAAGACACAAGATGCTAAAATAACCATGAAACATACTACTGAAATACATAGATAAAAGACACATATTTTGCAAACAAGATATTTTAAGTTTTCAGTTTACCTATAATTTCAGTTTAAGTATAATTTCAGTTTTGAAGTTTTGAGTGTTGAAGTATGAATAAAATAGGTAACTAATAGTTTATATACTGTTTCAGTTCAACTAGCTTCAAGTTTTAGTTTAAGGTTTGCATTTTTATTCAACTAGTTAACACTAGTGGCGTTCCAATATACCTAGAGCTCCCAATGTAGAAACTTGGGCTCTGATACCAGATGTAACGCCCCGCCAAGGGATCCAAAAGAATTAACCTAAAGTTTCACTAAGTTTGCTAAACATTTTTTTTTTTTTTTTACAGTAAGAAAGTATGACATACACATCAAACAAATAGTAGCGGAAGCACTAACATGTAATCATCGACAAACATACATTGCAAGTTACATTTCTTAAAGATCCCAAGACGTTGAGTCACGTTTAAATTTAATTAATTCTAAGTCTAACAACTATCACATACATAGAAAAGAATAATCAGAAACTCCAATGTCCATAATATACATTTGTTCCGAATGCTTCTTGGCAAATTAATTCGGAATGCTCATTCATCCACTGTACATGTCACAGGGTATGAAAGGCTTAAAAGAATATACATATGTAAAGATCAAGATACAACATCCTCAAATCCATGATACAAGTACAGTAAAAATATATGAAATTATTCACCATACATGATACATCCATACATCCATAATGATAAAACATCTATCATAAAATCTAACCATCCATCATACTAATCCAAGAACATAGTGTAGGTAAATGCCAATCACGAAATCTCCAACCACGGTGACCACAGAACGGATCTCAATGGTAAGAGTAAAAGCACTACCACCCGACCGCGTGGAACCTAAATGGTCCACTCCCACCGCGCTGAGGAGATAGTCTCAAGTCCCAAATAGGATAACAAAACCTATAATCATAAATACTCTCTAAGTCCAGGAAATCCTATAAGTATGCTAACTCAAGGGTTCCTAAAAAGATCGACATCTTAATCCCAGAGGTACCACAAGACATGTAGGAAACCTAATATGCAAGCGGGAAAGTGTCATCGCAAAAGTCATGTAGAAGTTACCCGAGCAATCCCTTAGGAATCCCGGGTCCCTACTGATCCTGCGGCCACTAGTATCCTCTCGTACTGACGAGGCATACTATGGAATGCAAGGTCGTAACCAAGCATCCTCTCTACCCCATCCTAGTCTGTACTAGCACTCATGGCATGGGAGAGAACATACAATTATCTTGTTAGGTTCATTTTCTCTCATTTAGTGTAAATGTTTTCACTTATTAAAAATGACTTACAATGGGTTTCTCAAGGAAGCCTCTTAGGGCTCCGACCCCCATTGCAAGCCACTTCCCGACTCTACACATAGATAACCTACCCTAGCTCATGAACTCATAAATCAAAGAATCATAATAAAACCATCTCAGTCCTATACGAGCAACTGAAAATATCATAAAAAGATAATCCACAAAATATATCAGTTCTTCATGAGCAACAGATAACATCAAATAGTAATCATGTAATCACGACAGTTCTCTATCAGCAACTGAAGGCATCAATGATAAGTCACAAAATCCAATGGTTCTCTAATGAGCAACCAGAAAGTAATACAAGTATAACTGATCGAGACTCAGAAATGGTTATCAAATATAACTGATCGAGACTCAAAAATGGTTAAGTTAGGTATTCTCAAATACATACACCTCAGCTTCACACAAGGAAACTGGAAAGCAATAACAAATAGTAAACACTATCATGTCATAGAGCACTTCATCACATTACCATGGTCAGGTTAAGAAAGATCGAGACCAAATCATCAAGACATCACATTCACAACCCCGAGCCTCTGGTAACAACCTGAACTGGTCAACGCTAAACCAACCCCAAAACATTCAAAGTACAAAGACAACATCAAAGTCTCAGAGATTGGATCTGAAAGTATATTATTTAAGTTAAGGTAAGGTTTGTGTTTTAGTTTAATGTCGAATTCAAGTAACAAAGTTTTCACAACTACCCTTTTTCGAATAACCCATTTCTATAATAACTTTCATTAAATCAATATCCAAATTTATAATTTTGTCAAATAACATTCATTATTAATTAACTTAATTAAACTAATTTTAATTAAATTAATCAATATTCATTAGATCTAATTACTTATTTTAATCCCACTAATAATTGTTAATTTATTAATATTTAAGCAAAATTATTAATAAATTAAAATTTACAACTATATCTATGCAATTAATATTTATTTATTAAATATTTAAAAAGTTTAATCTATTATAAAAATTGAATATATTATAATTTTATTATTTAAAATTTTTAAATAAATAAAAATTCATTTTTAATAATTTTTAAAAAAAAATTATAAAACAAATAAAAAACGAAAAACAAAATTTTATGTTTTATTTCTAACCCACCACGTTTATAGCCCATCGGCTTTGGCCGCAGGCCTGCAGTCGCAGGGCCTGCGGCGGCAGGTACTCTGTACCTGCCATCGCAGTACCTGCGACGCAGGTACTGTCGCCTGCCGACAGTGGGGGGGCGGGTACGGGGTGATTCCCTCCCCCCCCCACCAAATATGATAATATATTTTTTTTATATTTGATTTTATTTTATTCTAATACAAATAAAATAAGTTTTATTTTAAAAATTAATTTTGTTTAATTTTTAATAAAAAAACAATTTCTTCCAAAGGATAATTATGTAATATATAAATATATATATTTATATATATATATATATATATATATTTTAATTTATTTATCTAGAACTTTTCAATTTCATTAAAACAAAACCCTTATCAAATTAGATCTTAATTTCTAAATCAAGAAAATAATGGTTCTAATTAATTCATCCAGTCTCCATGGATACAGAAATTATTGACGAATAATTAATAAATTCACAATATTGAAACCTTAAAACTTTCATCACAGAGAATTCAGATCTACAAACCCCAGACACGAAGAAGGCAGGAAGGGATAATTGCATATTTAATGGATAAAAAACACAAGACCCTACCTGATCCTGATGCTATTATGCAATCTCCAGGAACTGTATGCGAATTCGCTCCTCTCAATAACCTTCCCCTTTAAGAATTTCTTCGTATCAGCCTTCTGAAATTTGCTTCCAAAAATTGTCTTTCCAAAATTTCTCGTCCAACTTCGTATCTCACCAAAATGAACCCCCAAAGTTGTGATAAGCAAATTCTCCTCAATTCGGGGCACTAATTGTGCGTTTACCCGAGAAGACTCTTTGCACCACTCAATTAACTCCAAATTAACTTTTATTATCTTTTCTAATTCTTTTGCATTCAACTTCCATGCACATTAAGTTGAATTATTAAATAACTTTATTTAAAATTTCACTTGACTTCAATTCTTAATTAATTTATTACTTTAAATCTTATGTGCACTTTTAAGAAATTAAAATAACATTATTAATTTTTATAATTTAATCTTTTAATTTAATTTTTATATTTAACTCATGTTTAGATCATGCGATCTAGAATTCTTAATAAATTAATATCTTTCAACTTTTTAATTTATTTTAGAACTTAATTGATAACATATTTAATTAATTTAAATAACAATAATATTTAGCATTTATTTAAAAATGAACTCCCAATATATTATTATAAAATTAAATAAATATTATCCTGTTCTAAATATATCTTGAACTTTAATCTCCAACTTTAATTCTTTTATTTAATTAATTAATTAATTAATTAAATATAAAGATATCATGATAATTTCTTATTAAATTAAATCATTAATTAGTCTTTTTAATTAGACTTAATTTATAGAAAATACACCAAGGACTCATAAAGCAACATACGAAAACCCATCAAAGAAAAATAAATACCAAATCAAACAAAAGGGTTATAATCACCAAATTACATCATTTGATGCATTCGGAGGGTACTTAACTCAGATACTTGTCCTAATTATTAATTAGGACAATTGGCTAAAGGGTTTAGGATTTGGACTTAAGAGTTTATCTCCCCCCTCTTACCATTGAGACAATGCGATAGGGTACGCTCATCCTGACAATTCAGGGAAGTCGATACCCGGTACCTACAACCTGCATAAAATCCACGCATGTACAAACACAATATTCTAAGCTAAACAGGCAATGGCAGGAAGTGGTGCATCGTGTAGATCCCGACTAGCAGGTGACTACGACTCCCTTCCTTAACCATATTAGAAACACCATACATAAATAAAACAACACGCACACCATACACATGCAGTATGGGGTAAGTATCCATAAGAGGCACATGAAATAATAAGCCATCTAACTAATCATCATCGATAACTAAAACCATTGAATAATCATCATACATGCACGAAATATAGAGTACCAAATAATCTCATCATATAATAAATTGAGTGTAAACATCCTTTGATAATCTCTAAAATAATGATACTACTCATCAAACATAAATTGGCCTAAAAGAGTTTGGCAATCATATCATAAATGTAGCTCGAAAAATGTAAACTAGGGGCAGGCACTACATACACATTGTAATTTTTGAAATCCTTTACTATGTAAAAGTACTATAATTGGGCTTTGTCTAGATTCTTTTGGATGAGCCACCCTACATTAAGAGATAATATATCCTCCCATTATGGCCTATGGTTTAGATCTCTCAACTGACCAAACTTGGAGAAGTTCCCTTATTTGGTCATCCTATGAACAAAATTGGAGAATAACTCTTTTAAGAAAAGTTCCATATGACATAGTGCCATTGCAATCAAAGTGCACTTAGATTGGTAGGGTGTTCTATCATATATTTTGGTTTGAATAGAATAAATTAAATTTTAAGTTGTTTGAATGGTTTGTTTGAAATGATATTAGTAATTAGATTTTATCAAAATGTTACGCTATTTAAATAAATCAAATTAAAATATTATAATATAATTTATAGATAATAAATGCTTATTTTAATCGTATCAATATCATTTCAATCATGAAACGTATATAGAAAAGACATCATAAATATTATTTATGGTTTTGTCTTATTTGTTAACAAATTGAATTTGGAATATAATTTTTTTATGAACTACTCCCTGTGACTTAGGTGAGAGGACCTAGTACTTGAGCACCCTAACTTCATGCTTATCAAAATTCTATGTGGAAATTTTTTAAAAATCCTAGTTTTTAACAACAACTCACTTGGCAACTCATCTACTTATAACTAACATTTCAAGTCCACATCATAAATTATGATGCCACATCAACATGTTTTTTTCCAAGTTGTCCAAAACAACCCAAATAAAAAGTGAGACAAATGGTCATACACAAATGGTTCTCATACTTGCACAATTGATGTAACATCACATCATTGGTTTCTTTTTATAACTAAGGGTACATTTAATTTAATTATAGGTAGTTATTATTGTACTAAAAATTTCAAAGACATAATTATTGGTACAATATTCTCAAAAATGTTGGGAATTAAGATAATAAATATGGGTATCAAATGAGCAACTCCCATCACAACCATTGAAACACACTCAAGTAATGGGTCCTATCCCTAGTGTCATCACAATCAAAGATAAAATTATTTAATGTGGTATTTTAACATCTGAGTGTAACATGCTTCAAGATAATTATGGTTTCTATGGTACATCATACTTTTGTTTTATTCATAAAACTCATTTGAAACAATACTAGTAAGTGGGTCTTGCTAAAAAAGATAGTGAAAAACCTCAAAGTTTATAATAAAAGTGTAGAATAATAAATTTTACTCTAATCACAATAAAAAAACTTTAATCATTATCTATATATATATATATATATATATATATATATATAAAGTACATAAAAAATAGTGAATAAATAGTTTATATATAAGAAATCTTATGGGGTAATGTTGGTGAGGTTTTCTTTAATCTAGTAAAACATATACATTTTATATGATAATGAACTTTTAGGTTAAGGAAAATGAAATATAATTTTATACATAGATAGAAGACACATGTTTAAAGACATCTATTTTTTCTATGATTAATCTTCATATATATATATATATATATATATATATGTATGTGTGTGTGTGTGTGTGTGTGTGTGTGTGTGTGTGTGTGTGTACATGTGTATATATGTGTGTCTATACATGTGTATACATACATACATATGACCAAAGAACTAATGGACATCAATAGTTTACTTTTGTCAATTTATATGTTAGCATTGTGAATTATGTAGGACATTAGCTCACTAGTAAATTTTGACCCAATTTTCAATGAATTTTGGTTAAAATTTTGGCTGAGCCTAATTTGTCATTATTGGTCAAAATTTTGACCAAATCTTGGTGAAAAACATTAAAGTATTGGTCAAAATTTTGGCCAATTCTGGTACATCCCATGACCAAGATGCCATGGTCATGACCAAAGGGTTTGTTGAAATTTCGACCAAATCTTGGTGGAAAACATTCAAGAATTGGTCAAAATTTGCCATGGTCATGACTAAAGGATTGGTCAAAATTTGAAAAAATTCTAGTCTATCCCATGACTAGGATACCATGGTCACGACCAAAGGGTGGGGAAAACTTTTGACCAATTATTGGTGGAAATCCTTCAAGAGTTGGTCAAAAAATTGACCAATCTAATTTGTTTAAAAAAAAATATAGTGAGTTGAAGTGTATTGAGAAAATTTCTATGTGCATGAATCCTCCAATGAATGCCTACTCATGGACTCCCTCTTAGATCATCTTCTTTGATCACTTGACCAATGTAATTTAGGAAGAGGCTTGGCAACATTTTTTATTCTATATTATGTTTTTTTAGAAATTTTGAAGTTGATCTAATGGTGAGCCCTCCTCTAGCATTAAGTGGCTACTTTCCTAATTTCAAATATTGGCATTAGCATCCTTTCTATTGGAGGGTCATAAAGCATCCAAATTGCTATGCAAGGGCTCCCCAAAGTCATCTATATGCAACTTCATTGGCACAATTTATGGAATGGTTTGGCAGTGGTTGTCATTCCAATGTGTCATTGTGGTTACTTGGAAAGTGATCTAAAGGGTGAGCCATCATCTAGCAGTTGAGCTTCTTATCATGAGTGATGAGGGAGATTTTATTATCAAAAGCTACCTGTGGCCATCGAATGGAGCCATTGCTTGTGTGAGAAAAGGATGAATGTGTTGGATACAATTGATTAATTGTGTGTTGTATTTGATGTTACATAAATGTCATATTAGTTAATAGTCAGTGTATGCCGAGCTCACTTGGTCAGTAAAGACAATTTTTCTAGTCTACTAAGCATTCCTAAGTTTACTCTGTGTAGAAGGTAGTTTCTACCGAGCTCACTCAAGCACCGAAGGAAGTTAAGCAAAAAAGAGTGTTAACCAAGCTCACTGAATTAACAAAGTCAATGTTAACCGAGTTCACTCGGTTAGTAAAGGAATTTTGTAAGTTTACACTGTTAATTGAGCCTCTATTGGTTAACACAGGAAATTGCTTTAGAATAAATTTCTACTAAGTTGGGTCGGCTACTAAAGGATTTTCTTATTTTGGCATGTAAAGCTTAATTATTTTACCTATTGATTCTAGCCGATTGAGGTGATGAATATTGGTTATTCTAATTTGTATTTGAGCCAACTTGACAATATGAAAGGTATAAGTAAATGGTCAAGTTGTGATTTCAAAGTGTGTGATATGCAAGTTGAATGAGTTGAAAGGATAAGAAGAGAGGAAGTGAACTTGAAGGATAAGAAAGTATCCTTGGGGAGTAGAAAAGTGTTATTCGATCAAGACGGATCAAGTATGAACCAAAATAGAGATCTGTAATCAAAAATTCAGTTACATCACAATTAGGTCATTTCATTGTTACTCTCTAACCATTGTAGCAATGATCTAAAACCTTTTAACAGAGTTGGTTTAACAACCATTTGTAAATCCTCTAACAAGGTGGCAATTCCATTAAATTGTTTCAAGACCTCTTGCAAGGCCACTCCTATTAGGGTGATTAAATCCTTTGATAGGGTCACACCTAACAATGTGTTTTGTAACCTTTAACAGGGTTGGCTCCTAATAGGGCTCACTTTAGAAGAGTGAAAAATACTAACTAGTTACATTTGGTGGTTTTTCCCAAATTGGGTTTCCACATTAAATCCTAGTGTCTTATGTGTTCATGTTATTTCTTTCATGCTTGCAAGTAATTACTGATAACATCTTAAGATCTACTAAAGTAATACACACTCTACATTTACTGAGTTACAATAATTTTTGAATGCTTACTGAGTATCAGTTGTAATAAATTTTATTAATTTGGATTTTAATTGACATCTAAAGAATTTGGGATTTATTTTAATAGTAACTGATTCATTCCTCCCCTCTCAGTTACTTCTCTTATGTTTCCAACAAAATGCAGTCCTAGATTCCAAATATAATCAATGACATCAAATATCTAAGAGTGGAATGAAGTAGCAACCCATTTGCTATGCATGACTCCCTAAAGTTTCTTTTCTTTCTCACTCCATTGACACAAATTTGGGAGTTTGGTTTGACAGTGGTTTTCATTCCAGTGTGTTATTGTGGTGATTTGGAAAGTAATGCTAAGGGAAGAGCTTGCATCTAACACTTGGGATGTTTGTGCGAGTGAGTAGGATAGCTTCTATTGTGCAATCTTGGTCAGATGGAGTAGAGCTATTGGCACCATCAACAACCATAGATGAATCCTTAAGAGTAGAGTTTGAATCCATGAACCATTAGGGGCATCAAGTTTGATCTTCTTAGGGAGACCCTTCAAAGAATCAACCACCACAAGGATGCACATGAAGATCTTCCATGACAACAAGGTTTTAGCATAACTGCAATAACCTAGAATGTATTGAAGATAGCATGAAATTCTCAAAAGGCTCAAAGGATTTCATATAATTGAATTCAACAACACTTTCCACACCTGTTAGATAAATTAGAGTTGAAATCTTCTTGGACTAAATTTGACTCAAGAGACATCTACATACATTTGATAGCTATAGTCAATTATTTATAATATATCAATTCACCAATGATTTCCCTTTGATTAAAAATAAATCAATTTTTCAACAACTTCCCTTTGACCAATTTGTCAATATTGTTTCATCTTTCATCATTTCAAGTTTGTGCTGGACCAATACATTTAGATGTCATGTTTCTCCATTGTGTTAATGTTTTTTCTAGATATTTGTCTTCATGGAATCATTATTGTAACAATCACCAAAATTCAAACTCTCATTGAATCACTACATCCATAGGTTAAGTGTCTTCATTGGGTTGACATATCTATAAGAGATGTGTCTTCATGGGACTATTGTGCACATAGGTTGTAGGATTTCATTTGATTGCAATAAGAGCTCATCTTGTTGAAAAAGGTGCATTACAATGGTCAAGTCATAAAATTGTTATATTAGTCATAGACCCTCATCAAACTGTAGATTTTATAGGTCATGTGTCCCCACTAGACTAATATGTTTGCAAGATATGCACATCATCAATAGATTATTGTACACATAGGTTGTAGGCCTAAGGTAATAATATCATGGGTAATGAGGCCCCTAAAATCATATTATAGATCAATTTTTTTTATGGATTAAATAAGGTTCAAGTACATAATATGTGCATGCCACCACAACATCCCTTCTTGTTTTGTGATTGTAAAGTTGTATGTAAACTTGTTCCTTGGTGTAATGGGACATTGTGTTATGTATGAAGGTCCACCTGCCTAGAATTTTTTCAACTTATTTTCCCCATGCTTGCAATAATAACAAATAATTAAATCTCAATAGAAGATCTATCTAATGTTCATAAAAATAAAAATAATGAGGACATGGGTAGTATAGTTTGGAGCATAGTATTTTATAATTATCAGTGAAGAGTCACATTATAGGGCCTATCATTTTTCACATCAATGATAAGATTATCACCTTCATGAAATATATAGTGGGGCCAGGAAACTTTCTATTCACTATCACAATTGTTTCTATGTTGCACAATCTGGTCACATTTTGTGTTCCAATCTATAACACATTGTAAACAACATGATTACATTAAACTCATGCATATTACATTCTGAACTACTATAAAATAATATTCAAATTATTTTATTGAGGCTTGTTTGTCTAAGTGAACATAAAAAAAATTAAAAGCCTATATTTATTTGACAAACATCTTAAACATTCAAGAGGTGGACTTCATCATAATGTTGATTTCATCCTCTAAATATTTTATATCAAATTAGCCTTTCAAGTTAACTTTTGTGTTCTTATGTTCTTTGGTTTTCAAAATGTGTGTGTAATAAGAAGAAATCTATGCCTTCCAAAGTTTTTTTTATTGTTGTATTTCACAGTGTCACAAAATTCTCATAGTATTTTCATTTTAAATTAAGACTAGTTGAAAAGAAAAATTACATCAAATGATGCATGAATTTTATTTTTATTTCATTCAAATTGTTTAAAAGCTATCCAAAACCCATATTTGTGATTAAAGTTAGATCAAATACTCATACTTGGATCCTTCAATGGGAGAAATTACTAATCCATCAGAAACAAAAGAGAAGATGTGTTCATTAATGGTGGCCATCTTTAAGGAAAAGTGAAATAAGTGTAAAAGAAAATCAAGATTTATGAGCAAGAAACTACTAAGTCGCAAGAAATAGAGATACATTTGATAGAGATATGTAGATAATGAAATGCAAATAGAATTTGTCATAGAGGAACACAAATTAGTGAATTAGTGACACCTTCTTAACTCTTTTTGTTTTCAATAGTAGTTATAGATTCATTCCAACTCTGCATTAGGATATAAATCTCGTGGATTTGTTATCCTAGAATAACTAGTCTTAGTAGGCTAGCACATCAAGAGATAAAGCGAAGACACTAGACAAGATTTTTATTTTCCTTTCAAAAGAAACTTAAAAAAAACTTAAGGGAAAAAACTACTACATGACAAAACATGTACAACCCTGTGATGTTGTGCACATTGCAAAAGTACACACATAAGTAACATAAGTAATTCCAAGCAATTCAAGACTATTAATGCTATATTAATGCTGAGAAATTTAAGATTACAAAATAATTCTAAAAGAATATAATTATAATTTTACACTTGTTGTTCTAGATGTATACCATGGCTGTACTGATATATTTGCACTTTACAGGGAGGATGTTGGTGTAGATGTTGCTCGTAAGTTTTTAGATCACACACAATGGCTTGTAAACTACTGGTTGCTACAATAGGGTTTCAATATTGGTATAAGAGACACAATTGTTGATGCTACAACCATGGAAGTCATTATGAAATGATTTCAAAAACAAAGAATGAAGTCAAGAAACTTATTAAGGCTACTCAAGACAAGCAATTGGAGGCAAAACTTGGTTGAAAATGATGGAGTCCTTTAAAAATAGAGTAAATCAAGTATCTTGAATTAGTTAGAGATAAACAATTTCCATTAAAAATCACAACTTAAATCATAGTTCATTGAAGTTACATTTTTTAGAAATATTTTTTTTTTTAACATTTAAAATTGAATCAATTTACAAACTTATGATAAATGTTGAACATATAACTCATTTGAAAAATAGTAGCAACTTAGGAACTCATAACATATTCAACATTAAAATTAAAGAAAATTAAAGAAACATAACATTTTTGTTAAATGTATATATATAGTATATAATTTTTTTACTTAATTCCCTACCTCATACCTACGTGTCTTTTATTTTCCTTTTCAAGTGTTCAATAAGGCTCGTGATGATGCAGGAAGCAGTGCACAATTATTTTTTATCTGAGAGTAATAATTTGAAGGCTATGGTTATTGTTGGGTCTAAAGGAAGTTTCATTAACATATCTCAAATGACTGCTTGTGTGGAACAACAAAATGTATAAGGGAAGAAAATTCCTTATGGATTTGATGGAAGAACTCTACCACATTTTACAAAAGATGATAAAGGCCTAGAAAGTCAAGTATTTGTGGAGAATTCCTATCTACATGGTTTTACTCCTAGAAGTTATTTTTCCATGCAATCGGAGGACATGAAGTTTTGATAGATATTGTAGTGGAAACATTAAAAAAAAAGGTATATACAATGTCATCTTGTGAAAGCTATGGAAGACATCATTGTTAAATATGATGGGACTATTAGGATTCACTTAGTGATATCATCCAATTCTTGTATGGTGAGGATGGTATGGATGTCATTTGTATTGAGTCACAAAAACTTGATTCTCTAAAGATGAAAAAGAAAGAGTTTGAAAATGCTTATAGATATGAAATTGATCAATAAAAATGGAATCCTAGCTACATGTTTTTGATAAGGTAAATAGGTTTTAAGGGGTCCTGAAACCCATAAGTTTAACAACAAGAAAGGCTGAAAATAAGCGAAAAAACGCCCAGCCAAAACATAAGCCTTACGGCTGAAAATAAGCCCAAAGGCCCAGCTTGAAACAACTGCCCACTAAAAAGGCCAGAGAACCAACCAGAAAAATAGAGACCAGACAAAAAGCCAAAGCCAGGAGAAACAAAAACCAAAGGACAGAGACCCAACCTAGCAGACTAGAACATGTAGATGATTTGAAAGCCATAAAGGAGTTCCAAATCTTTTTGATGTAGAATTGCATAGACTAGAGTTAGATAGATGGAAGTTAGGCATAGATATTGCTCCTAGTGTTGATAACTAATGAGACCAAATTTTTCCTTTATTTTATGATGTTTAAGATACTTTGTTGATACTCTATTAAAACATTTGTGGACCTATGTTTACCAAAACTATGATAAACCTATGGGGTAGAAACTATGCCATCTTTTGCTAATATTATATATAGTGTGCAATATTTCATATAGTTATCAAAATGTGCATTCTTATATTTGAATTTAATTTGATAAATGTTTATTTGCAAACATGTTTTGTGTTATAACTAACTTGTTAATGAAGAATGAAAGATGATTGGAGGAATTCAAAAGCTAAGCATCAATAGCATTTAAGGAGAAGAGAATACCAAGGAGCAACCATGGTGGAGGAAGTTGTAATGGTTCCAGAAGGTATGACAGTGAGTAAGGAGGAACTATGAAGACTTATTACCTTCTTTACATTTACTCTATGGTGAGCAAATGTTCAAACTTTATTATTCCTGCCTTAAGCCATTATTCCTTCTTCCTAACTTTAGTTGTTATCTTCCTATTTTCTCTCTTACAAATTTTAAGCTAGGTCATTTACTTTTCTATTATGGAATAAATGGTGATTTCCTACCTATATAGGAATCAACCCAAGTTTGTTAAGTTTTAGAACTAGTTAGAAGAAATAGTTTCAGAGACCAGACTAATAACTTTTATAGTTGCTTTTTTATAGTTCTGTGTTATGTAATGAATTTTTAAATTGAATGAAATAGTTTTCAGCTTTCATATTGTGTTAGTAGTTTAGAGAAGCTGACCAAGCGGGCCCACTTGGAAAGTGGATTAGATTAGGAGAGAATAGATTAATTTTCAAGCATTCATAGCATCTTAGTTAGAAGTTGTGAGTTCCTTCCTGTAGCATCACACTTCGTGAATGTTCCTGTAGCATATGTGAGGACAGTTTTAGTGGATGAGCCAAGTTGGAATATTTGTTATCTTTTCATTGTATTTCCAATATTCATAGAGTTAATTGTGTTAGTTTCTTGCAGCAATAGTGTAAGTTCTTTTCCTTGCATTTTTACTTTCCTGTAGCATAAGTTTAGTGACTCATTAAGAGACCTAGTGCACATATTGTGTCATCCATTTCAAGTATATGTCCCTGGGTTGATAAGATTAAATGAACCTCATAACGGGAGAAATAGTCCTTAGTTTGAATATATTATTCCCAAGCAAGGCCTAGTGCATGACTATGATACACCTATTGTGAGGTTGGTCATTTTTGGCACTATTGCCAGGGATGGTGTCAAGCTAGGAGCATTTTTGAGTCATAGTTCCTAGATAAAGTTTTTTTAGAAATCTCTAAGTTTGAAGTTCCTTTCACCAGTGTGAAAATTTTAATTGCATGCATTGAAGAGGAAGATGACGAGATGAATATGGTAGATTTCGTCCACGAGGATCTGTTAATTTGAATGAAGAAGTTGAAGAAGAAGAAGTTGAGTTACCTTTTGAAGATGCAAGCCCTATTTTTCCTATACTATCAAGAACTAAACTAATAGATAAATCTGGTCTTCAACCCTTCACTGAAGTATTGGCCTGTTTTCTTGATAACACTACTCTGAATCCACCAATTATTAGTCATCTAGTACCTAATGTCCCTTTTTAGTAGCAACCTTATAATTTGATACCTCCAGTCATGGCACAACCTACTTTTCCATTTCCTCTTCCAAGTCTTGTAACCAATGCTAATCTTAAGAACATACCTCCCATTGCTCTTCCAAATTTATATGGCTTTGTAACTAAAGACCCTGATACTTTCTTTTTTGAATTTGATATCCTTTTTCATAGTTTGGACTACAACACTAATACCCATAAGCTTAAGTTGTTTCCAACAACATTGAAAGAATCAACTTTATGATGGTTCATGGGCTTAGGAGCCAATACAGCAGGAAGTTGGGATGAAATGCAAGCTTTGTTTCTGGATAAATATAAAGAATATTGCAAAGGATTTGGTTTAAGAGGGGATGACATTTTCAAGATATCATAGAAGGAGGAAGAAACATTGGAAGACTATGTTTCATGTTTCTTATACACACTACACAAGAACCCTCAACATACATTGTCTAAAGATTCACAAAAGCTAGTCTTTCTGAGAGGTGTGAATGATGATTGTCTAGAAGCATTAGACCTGATGGCTAGTGGTGATGTATATCAAGCTTCCTAGGATGATCTCAAGAAGATCTGTTAGAACTATTCAAGATCAACCATGAAGAAAGGATGAGAACCTTGTTCCACAGTCACTAAAAGAACCACTCAAGGAATTTTGAAGCTTGAGATATCTAACCTATTGTTAGATTTCAAACAAGATATCATCAATGATGTTTCTATGCATCTAGATACAATGACTGCAAAGAAGAAACAAGCTGAAGCTAAATTACAACTAGCTGAGTACTCTCCTCATTGTTGGAAGCAAAAGAAGGATTGCCAATGTAAACTGGTCACAAGCATGGATAACTAGCATCTTCCAACTGAGCATGTCAAGATAGATGGAGATGATGAGAAAGAATTTTTTGCTGCTCAATGTTGACCATGGGCCCACATCAAGGTATGCATTAGGACCCCTTGCAAAGTTAAAATTTATATGGTGATTAATGGAAAAACTATAATTTCCAAGGTCCTCCACAAAATCAAACGAATTGGAACAATGCTGGGAAAAATAACCTACAATAATCCCAATGGCCTCAAAATTTCCAACTGCCTTGGCCTAATCAATAGAGTAACCAATGGCCACAGAACCAACAAAACTACTGGCAAAAATAGCAAAACCAATGGCAACCACCCCAAGGGAATTGGCAGTCTACAAACTAATGGAAGGGACTCAACAATGGCCTAACCATAATACTGGTGCTCCACAATTACCCTCTCCAATTCAACAACCTACTTTAATGCCACCACTTGCAAATCCTAGACGTCAATTTTAGTAAACACAATTACCAACAAAATCTCAACCAAATCTGAATAGCCAACAACCACAGTAGCCCATGTATAGTGTTGATGCTCAATAGTATCCTACTTACACCTTGAATGTTACTAATATACATTTGAGATCTAGTAAAACTTTATCAGTGCCTAAACCACCTCTTATAACTAAAATACCAAATTCTCCTACATCATCAAAACCTTCAGTTGCTAAACCTGTTGACTCACCTAATGTCACCATGTCAACCCCAACTCAACTAGTAGTAGAACCTCCTTTTCTAGAAAAATTGATACAAAAGAAACCTAAAAAAACTAAGGAACAACCTTTTGACATTGTTGATCAGTTGAAAAATATACATATCCAAATACCACTATTTCAAGCTATTAGGGAAGCCTTCTTGAAGAAAATTGGAAGGAAGAAGAAGGACCCCACCATAGTTCATGTTGTGGGACAATTGACTGACATCATGCTAGGGAAAGTGATTACATCAAAATATTCTGATCCAAGAAGTCCAGTAGTAAATGTCAGTATAAATGGTCAGTTTGTTAAAAATTCTTTAATAGACCTCAGAGCTACTATAAATGTTCTGACCAAAGATAGCATGAAGAAGTTGAAAATAGAAGGACTAAGGGCTACACCAATAGTTTTGTAGCTTGCAAATAGTTCTACTGTCACCTCTGATGGGATGATAGAAAACATAGTTGTAATCTTAGATTCTCTAGAGTATCTTGCAAATTTCATGATTTTGTCCCCTAAAGTTAATCTATCTGGTTATCCTATCATCTTAGGTAGACCATGGTTAGCTACAAATGATGAACCTATAAGTTGTAGATTAGGGAATATGACTATATCAAATGGCCAAGCAACAAAGAAATTTGATTTATAACCTCTAGCCCAACCATTACCAGATTTGAGTACATCTATTTGGCCAGATTTAAGAGATGAAGAAGAAGAGTTAAATTCTATAGTACAACTGATGATGTTGCATAAACAGTCTTTTCTAAAATTACAAGAGGAAGATTCGGTAGTTCAAAGTATCCTCACTAATACCTATGTGGTAGGAAAAGATGTATCTAAAAGTTCAATGTTAGAATTGATCACATATGAGGAATGTGATAAGAACTGTACTTTGCTCAAAGAACCTAAAATTATTTATCCACTTTTACCTTGTGAATTAGAGGCAAGTCCAATTTCTGAAGCCACTATGATAGACTCCACTACTACTATTGAATTGACTAAAGGTCATAATCTGCATGTTAATCCTAGGTTAACACCCACATAGATGGAACAGTTAAAAGAATTGCTTCAAAGGCATGAAAAGGCCTTTGCATGGGATTCTAGTGATATGAAGGGGTTGAGTCCTACATTATGCACTCATAGGATATACATCAATGAAGGCTGTCTACCACTACATCAACCCTAGAGAAGGATAAATCCAAGCCTTAGAGAAATAGTTAAAATTGAATTGTAGAAATTTCTTGATGCTAGTTTTATTTATCCTATATCTGATAGTAGATGGGTGTCACCCCTAGTTATAGTGCCTAAAAAGGGAGAAAAATGGAGAATCTATGTAGATTATAGAGAATTGAACAAGGTTACTAAAAAGGATCACTTTCCTTTACCATTCATAGACCAAGTTTTGGACACACTAGCTGGATTCTCTTTTCTAGATGGGTATAGTGGTTATAACCAAATCAGTATTGCTCCAAAAGATCAAGATAAAACCACATTTACATGTCCATGGGGTACTTTTGCATACTCTATTTTACCATTTGGTCTATGCAATGCTCCTACAACATTTCAAAGAGTAGTTATTAGTATTTTTGTTGATATATCACATGATTATATGGAAATCTACATGGATGACTTCACAACATTTGGAGTCACTTTTGAAGAAGCAATGGTGAATCTTGAAAAGGTTTTGGTAAGATGTCAAGAACATAATTTGGCACTTAATAGTGAAAAGTGTTTCATGCTCATGCATGAGGGTGTGGTACTTGGTCATTTCATATCCGCTATAAGAATACAAGTGGATCCAACTAAGATAGAGGTAATTCAAACATTGCCCATACCTACAAAATCAAAAGATGTAAGATCCTTTGTAGGTCATGCTGGATATTATAGATGTTTGATAAAAGATTTTAGGAAAATAGCTAGTCCTTTGTATAAGTTACTCACAAAAGAAACTGAATTTAATTGGACATCCAAATGTGATGAAACCTTCCTACAGCTTAAGAAACTTCTGACCATAGCCCTAGTCTTACAAGGCCCTGATTGGAATTTACCTTTTAACATTTATACAGATGCCTTTGATTATGCCATAGGTGTAGTCTTAGCATAGCAATCCCAAAATCTTGAAAATGCCATCTATTATATTAGTAAGAGTTTTCATGGTCTAGAGCTGAATTACACTGTGATTGAAAAAGAATTGCTAGCAGTAGTTTATGCTCTCAAAAAAATTTGGCATTACATAATTGACTATTCCATATTTTTTCATACTGATCATGCAACAATTAAATATCTCATGAACAAACCTACTATAACAGGTAGATTAGCAAGATGGTTACTATTGTTGCAAGAATTTTATATAACTATTGTTGATAAGCCTAGAAAAGCCAATGTTGTAGCTACATATTTATCAAGAATCTATCATGATGATACTGACACTACTTTGGTCGATGATGCATTTTTGGATGAGCATTTGTTTCATATTGCTATTCAAACTCCATGGTATGTAGACATTGCTAACTACATTATAGCCAATAAAATACTAGCACATTTTTCTTACAAGGAAAGGAAGCTACTTGTAGAGAAAATTTTTTGTTTATCCTAGATAGATAATCTCTTGTTTTACACTAGACTTGATCAAGTTATGAGAAGATGTGTGAGAGAAGATGAGACATATGACATCCTACATGCATGTCATAATGAACCATGCAGAGGACACTTTGCAGCAAAAAGAATAGCTTTCAAAATCCTAACAACTGGTTATTATTAGTCTACACTTCATAAGGATGTAGTCAACTATACAAGGAAGTGTGGCCAGTGTCAAAGGATGGGCTGACCGACCAGAATAGATAAAATGCCTCTTAATCCTTAGATGGCATTAGCACCATTTGACAAATGGGGAATGGACTTCATTGGTCCAATTAATCCATCATCTAACGGGAAGTCCTATATTTTGGTGTACACTGATTACCTAACAAAATGGGTTGAAGTTAAGGCTATGAAGCATGCCCGTGATGCAAAAGTTGTTGAATTCCTATATGAAGAGATTTTTACTTGCTATGGTGTACCCAAAGAGCTAGTCACTGATCAAGGTGCACAATTCACCTCTAATCTAATCTTAGAATTGATGAAATAGTATAACATCAGGCACCGAAAATCTAGTCCTTATCATCCACAAGCTAATGGACAAGCAAAGGTTAGAAACTAGGAGCTAGAAAATATACTAACAAAAATAGTCCATTTGCACTATCAAGATTGGACCAGCAGATTACAAGAAGCTATTTGGGCTTACAAAACAACTTGGAAGACTACTACAAGATTCACACCATTTGAGCTTTTGAATGGAAAAGTGGCCATGCTTCTAGTTGAATTTGAACATAAAACTCTAAGGATAGCCTTAGCATTAGATATTGAACTTCCCATAACACAAAGATAACATCTTCTACATCTTAACTCTTTGGATGAGATGCAAAAAGTTTCTTTGGAACATACTGAACTGATACAAAAATAAAGGAAACATTGGCATGATTCTCATATTATCAGTAAATAATTTCAAGTTGGTGATTGGGCATTATTATATGATTCCCAATTCAAGGATATGCCAAGGAAGCTACAAACAAGATGGCTAGGACCAAATGAAATTAGTCATGTCTTTGATAATGGAATTGTTCAACTAACCACCATTGATCTGGTAGCTTTCAAAATGTTAGTCAATGGTCACACACTCAAGTTATACAAATGATCACAAAAAAAAGTGGATTTCCTATAGTAGTTCCAATAGTTGGATTCAAGTACAACTCAAGTAACTCTTCTTGTAGCCAAAGGTGTCAAAAATTTGACTATTACTCTTCAACATTAGTTTTTTTTTGTGTGCATGCTCATAATAATGACTTTATGTTCACATAAAGTTCATTTTCCTATTCACTTTTTCTTTCCATCCCATCTCTTTACCTTCTACCCATCCACCTCATCTCATTTCTTTATCTTCCATCCACCCAGTTTCCACGTCATCAGATTTTCCATGTTTTCAATAAAATTCCACAAAATGCTGATGGATGTTGCCACTGATATTATTTCTACCACCTTTTGGTACCTATGACAATCAAATTGATAGGTATAACATTTTCAAATTATATTTCATTTATAGTCCATAGATTCTGGTAATTATATTTAATACTACATAATCTAAATAATGGGAGCATTATGCCAGTCCCTTACCCATACTGGGTCTGACAAGTAAGGACACTTGTCTAAATTTAGTAGGGGGCACAGAAGGTCATAATATCTAAAGGCATGTCTATTTATTCATGTTGATTTTCTAAATCTTCACATTACCCTTCATTAATAAAAAAATATTTCCATAAGTACGCAAAGTGAGGTGTTGTACTCCCTATTTTTGAATGATTTTCTATGCCAACCTATGATGTGACCTATGTTTAATTTTTTTCATCATCTAAACCCTATTTCTGGATGATTCTCACACAAATTTATGATTTTCCTTCATTCAAAACTTAATTATTGTGCATAACAATTTGTTATGACAATTAATTGCTTCATAAAACAAAGAGGTGTGATGAGTTTGAAGAACAACATAGTAGTTTGAAGCTTGAATCCAAAAAGGGAGAAAACAAATAAAATAGAGGAAGTGTTAAGGAAATGGGTGGGTAGTTGCAAAGGAGAGAGCCGGCAGAGCACATTGTATTGCTCTCAAACGTAGAAGCTCTAAGAAGGTTCAATGCATGTGGATGGCTAGGGTATTTCTTGAGTTTAACTACATATGATGAAGAGGCAGATGCAAAATTTATAAGGACATTTGAGGAGGGAGAGACTTCTATTTGGGGCTTAACAGTAGTTGCAACAGAGGAGCATATTACTAAGGTACCTAGGTTACCTATGGTTGGAGAATACTACCCTAGCATGCATGATGCTAGGTCAATGAGAGCCCAATTTACCAGGCCACTTGATCCTCAATTAGATGTAACAAAACAAGGATGCAATAGAATGCCATTGCCTCCACCATACAATGAATTAGCCATGCACATAATCAATTATTTTACATGTGAAGGTAGATTTTCATACTTGCATGCACATCATTCCAAGCTACTTAGTTGTGTAAGGCATAATCTTGCTGTGAATATTTTGAATTTCTTATATAATATGCTTTGCATTAGTGCAGAGGAGACTCATAAATCAAAAGAGAATTCTATTACTCATCATGCTTTAATTAAGTTGTTAATAGAGCAGTCACTTAGGGATGTATCCCCCTTAATGTGGGATGAATTTGTACAACTTAAAACCCTGGAACCCCAAGTTGGCCTTAGTGAACAACATAGTGAGGAAAATGTAGCTCCCACTAGTGAGCCTACCAAAAAAAACATTCAAAAGGTTGAAACTACAAGGACTTAAGGAAATGAACAAGAAACTACCTCTATTCAAGAAAACGTGCCTCCACTTGTACAAGAAATTCCTAAACCTACTACCAGCAAAGTTAAGAGGAAAAAAAAACTGCCACAAGAAATTTCTATTCAGCAAGAACAGAGCCCTAAAATTGTAAAACAAAAGAGCACAAAGAAGGGTCCTGTGGTAACTGGTCCTGCAACAAAAACACCCAAAGGGAAAAGTAGGGTAAAGGTTGTAACACAAGAAGAAACCCCTACAAGAAGAATCCCTACAATGAGAGGGAAAGTTTCTAAGGATCCTATTCTATCTAAAACATCCACCAAGGAATCCCTTGTGTAAATTTTTTCCAATCATTCTCCTCCTCATCCTAAGATTACAAGCACTCTTGATAATCCTACTGAAGAGTGTAAGGAAGAAATTAAAGAAAATCTAAATGATACCCCAAAAAAATTACCAGGCACCTCCAAATGTAGGGATGAGATAGTTTCTAAATATGTTGATCAAAACACTACCCTAGTTACACATAGATCAACATGAATCACTAGTTTAGTAGAACATCTATGATAGGAATAAAGGAAGAGGAAAAGGGATCATGAAGAAGACCACAATGCTATCACACTATAGAAACTCCTCTTTCAATTGTATGGACAATATTTGTTTGCTGAGGCATTGTGGAAAGAAGAAAAGAAAAAGATGAATAAGATTATAGTATCTCAAAATGAGGGAATTGCAGAATTAAAGGAACAATTAGAAAGCCAAAAACATCGCATGGACCATTCTCTTAAGCTAGTTGACTAGGCCCTTGCTTGTAGGCCACCACCTAGAGTTTATGCTCTTTGCTTGAAAGAGCAATTTCTTCTGTTTCAATTAATGTTAACCCTCAAGAATGTGAATGCAGAGTTTAAATCAAAACAAGAATCCCTTAGTTTACATAGGAGATGTACATCTAAAAGACCTTATGTCATGGATGTCCAATGAAGCAAATTATGACAGGTAGTTGAATAACTATAGGGATGAGGAAAGAACATAACCTTTACCTTTAAGAGTAGAAAGTAGTAAGCCGGATGGAATGCTTTGGGATTGGTTCATATTGACCTATGGAAAGAGGAATCCATAAGTGAGGGAGAAGATCTTTGCTGCTAGAACTAAGGTTTATGCTGAATATGAAAATTTTCCCTACTTTGCATTTCAGAGAGCAATGACTGGTGCTAGGAGTAGATAGGCTAGACTACCTGAATCTCTTAAAAAGTCATAACCAAACAACCCTATTAACTTGGAAGTAGCAATTAATAGAGTTCCAAAATATTTAGAATTAGGGAAGTAGCCCAAATCAAAGTTGTGGTGTCCCTTAAAAATGCAACCTCCAATGTTCCTGTGGACCTTGTATGAGATTAATGTTGAAAAACTTGAAAAATTGTAGGAAGATCATAGGAGAGAGGTGTGGGAGAGAACTAGATGATTTTACTACACTTTTAAGAGTAATAGAAAGGGAAGAACAAAAATCAGAGAGTTCAGGTCACTAACAAGGAAGTGCAATGCTTGAGGACAAACATTAGTTTGGTAGGGGGTAGATGATGAGACCAATATTTGCCTTTATTTTATGATTTTTAAGATACTTTGTTGATACTCTATTAAAACATTTGTGGACCTATGTTTACCGAATATATGATAAACCTATGGGGTAGAAACTATGCCATCTTTTGCTAATATTATATATAGTATGTAGTATTTCATATAGTTATCAAAATGTACATTCTTATATTTGAATTTAATTTGATAAATGTTTATTTGAAAACAATATGTTTTGTGTTATAATTAACCTGTTAATGAAGATTGAAAGATGATTGGAGGAATTCAAAAGCTAAGCATCAACAACATTTAAGGAGAAGAAAATGCCAAGGAGCAACCACAGTGGAGGAAGTTCTAATAGTTCCAGAAGACACGACAATGAGTAAGGAGGAACTATGAAGACTTATTAGCTTCTCTACATTTACTCTATGGTGAGTGGATGTTCAAACTTTATTATTCCTGCCTTAAGCCATTATTCCTTCTTCTCGCCTTTAGTTGTTATCTTCCTATTTTCTCTTTTGCAAATTTTAAGCTAGGTCATTTACTTTTCTGTTATGGAATAAATGGTGATTTCCTATATATATAGGAATTGACCCAAGTGTGTTAAGGTTTAGAACCAGTTAGAAGAAATAGTTTCTGAGAACAGACTATTTACTTTTATAGTTGTGTTTTTATAGTTATGTGTTATGTAATGAATTTCTAAATTGAGTGAAATAGTTTTCGGCTTTCATATTGTGTTAGTAGTTTAGAGAAGCTGACCAAGGGGGCCTACTTGGAAGGTGGATTGGATTAGGATAGAATAGATTAATTTCCAAGCATTCATAGCATGTTAGTTAGAAGTTGTGAGTTGCTTCCTATAACATCAAACTTTGTGAATGTTCCTGTAGCATATGTGAGAATAGTTTTAGTGGATGAGCCAAGTTGGAATATTTGTTATCTTTTCATTGTATTTCTAGTATTCATAGAGTTGATTGTGTTAGTTTCCTACAGCAATAGTGCAAGTTCTTTTCCTTGCATTTTTACTTTCCTGCAACATAAGCTTAGTGACTCATTAAGAGACCTAGTGCACATATTGTGACTACCATTTCAAGTATATGTCCCTAGATTGATAAGATTAAATGCACCTCATAGTGGGAGAAATAGTCTTTAGTTTGAATATATTATTCCTAAGCAAGGCCTAGTGCATGACTATGATACACCTATTGTGAGGCAGGTCAATAACTCATGGCCAATGCTTGTAAATCTAAAAAGGCTCATCTGGAATGCCTAGAAGATGTTCAAAATTGATCCAAGGAAATGATCAGATATGCATCCTATGGAGATTGTAGAAGAAATTGACAAGCTTTAGGAAAGGCTAAAGGTTATTCTAGGCAATAATCACATCAGCATTGAGGTCCATAGATACCTTGCTCTCCTTTATGCAAAAATGGGGATTCAGATTGCCCTAGAAAAAGTAGGTTTGGCTGGCCTTTTCTCTAATGGAATAGTGTAGAAGATTCCTTGGCATGATTGTACTCTATTTATTATCATCAAGGTTTTCAAATTTGAGGTCTACATGGTAACAATGGATCTATAATGCTATCTCAACAATGAAAGCTACTAATGAGAAGAATAACAAGTTTTCCTTGCAATAGACTTTAATCAAGAAATATTTAAATATAATGAGAAAAGGTAATGAATTCCATGCAAATGATATTCCAAAAGGATACACAGCAAGAGGTAGGTAAAAAGAATTTGTTGATAAAGGTGGAGTTTTTCTAATAAGGACTCATGTTCCTTTCAAAAAGACATTACAAAAAAAAGGTTGAAGAAGACTATTGAGAAAATAAAGCATGGAAGAATAGAAACTAATGTTTCCCAAGAAATAGTTGTCCAATGTTTTAGGGTATTTTTACATCAACATGGAATTTTGGAGGTAAATGCGCTCCTTTGAGTGATTTAAATATAGAATAATGGTTGAATAAATTACCACTAGTGGACATTTATATTTTATGGTTCTATGAAATTGTCCCTTTAAATTAAATATGTCCTAAGAGTAGAGGATACTGGCCCTATACATAAGTGGTTTGGACTCATTTGTAAGACACTCAATAATTAGCAAGGTGCAAGCAATAACACAAGTTCTAAAAACCCTCTATCACCTCAATTATAAGTTTGGATTCTGAATTTGAGGGTTCTACATCAAGTAATATCACACAATTTTTTCATAGGAGATCATTTGAAGACTCAATTAAGCATTTTATAATTTAGGATAATTACTTATACAAATAAAAAAAATAAGAGAGGCATTTTCATGTTTCTGATCAAGTCTTGACAAGATGAGCAATTGAAAGGATAGATTCTGATAATAGCATCAAATATGCATCCTCAGATGATGAAAATGGAATATGTATAGGTGATTAACCTTGCACCATGGCTTATACAAACCCATGATTTTGATAGATGGAAGGAGAGAATGGCAGTTTGTGTATTGTCTACCAGATATTAGTGTTGATTATTGTAAGTCATTTGTAATGTCTTTTCCTCTCTTTCTGTTAACCATGATTGGCAGGTAGGACATGTCCATAGAATTTGGATTGAAGGCATTTTTATTATAGTATACCAGCAACTAGGCCAAAATAAAAAAAATGTTATTATAGTAGAACTATAGGCATATTTTATATTTTTATGCCACAGATATACTTGCATAAATTATTGATCTTTGTGACTAGTCTAAATGATTTTTTATTGTACATATGTAAAGGAAGATTCATATTATAATCAATTTTGAATTTAGAGGAAGTGGATTGCAAATGGAAAGGATAGATAGTCTTCACAAGGGGCGAATGAAGACAAACCTTCATGTTCTTATTGAGGACACCAACCCAAGATGGAATGGAATGGACAATAGGCCTTCCATGCTCATGGACCAAGAGGATGAATGGAAGACTGGCCTTCCATAATCTTGAACTTAACCAAGGATGGAGAGCCTCCAAGGTGATCTAAGGGATGGAAGGAGATCCACCATCCATGCTCTCATAGTACAAGGGGTGATAATCCTTGAGACTACAGTTTGCAAATATTTCAATAAATTCCTAACAAGATAATTATGGGTTTTCCACATTGACTATTTCCGTGATTTGATTTTTAATATGAGTAATGTTGATATGATCTCATGATCCATACTACAATTATCCAAAATACATGTTATATTGTCTTATGACTTAAATACAAATTTCTAGTCACTATTAATAAATGATAGCATAAATAATCATGCACCTTCTTGTGTGCAACCGCCTAAAGAAAATATGTTGCACTGTGCCTTGTATTATTTGGATCAGTAAACTCCGGAGTCATACCATGCTTCCCAACCTATAGGTATTGTAAACAAGATTAATACAGGTAGAAAATATAAAAATATCTTCAAAATAATCATCAATACTCAATAGAAGAATAGAATGTCAGTCCATTTTCTTAGAATGGTCAATCCATTCACAAGGCTTGGACAAAGTAGTTATATGGTTTCTCAAACCAAGTATCTTAGTTGGATAATTCATCTTAAAAAATGTCAACACACATGGTTGAATCAAGAAGAGAATAAAATTTTCCAAATGAATGAAGAGTAATGTATCAAGCAATGCATCTCCCAATCTAGATAATTGGTTGGAGGCTCATAATCTATTAGTACAGAAACAATGCATTGCAAGTATGGAATTTCCCAACCTATATAGGTGGGAAGTGACAATCATGTAAAGCATTGCAACAAAAATTGTGATTTCAAACTTCTTAAGCTAAGGATAGTAGAAAAGCTACACAAAGATTAATGTATAATAAACTTTAACCAACATAAGATCTAATGTGAAAAGTAATCAAAAATTTTAAAACCTTCTAGATTCTAATCAATTATACATCAAGCTTGAAAACAAAAATAAAATTTTATGGAATTAAGAGGTGAGGTAAGAAGTAGATGATATTAAATAGTTTATAATTAATTTATTGATGCATATGAATGAATATATTAGAAAAAATGGAATAGAACCCAAAATGTGACCAATTTCTATATATTAAAAAATTGTTATCCACATTCATCCTCTCTTTTATTACTCTTTGCCCACCCACCAATCAAGTCTTCACTCAACTCCTAAAAAATATTCTAACTCAAAGTTTAGTTTCATTAGTATATGCCAAAGATAAAAGCTTAACCAATTTCTATACTTTAGAAAATGCTCTCCATAGTTATTCCCTCTAATGCAAATAAAGCTTTGCTTCTTTACATTTTTGCCACCTTTTAGCTCAATTTAGGAAAAAAGTATATTTCCCCAAGTTCAACCAATTTCTAAATATTCACAAATGACTACAAGTATCCTATTTTGCCAAATCAGATGTTTTACCTACTAAACCCAAGTATGAAATGTTCCAAATTGGATCTAAATTTACACCATCCACACATATTATGACCTTTTTCTACTTTTCCAAACATGTAAAGGGTGAATAAACCCCTAAAATGCGATGTGATCTTCATTTTCATTCATTTTATGAACATGTTGAATGGTAAATGTAGTGAAGAATCATTTTGTGGATTGGAATTTCAGTTGACTGATAATATAATGTCACCTCTCTTAGAAGGATATTGACGATTTAGTAGTGATGGAGCCCTATTTTTTTGCAAAAAATAATGGCCTCCGTTTAATATATGATATTGAAGATTTGATGAAATATTATGGCTTGACAAATATATTTACTATTTTCATTAGATTTTTATGATTCATCCCACTTCAATAGCTTAATTCTTTACCAATATTGTACTAATATAGTTTCCTACCATCTCTCTCTATATCCACATGCATTGAAAGTGACCCACATCAAACATAATAATGTTCATCTCAACAAATTTTTTGTTGCACCTTATAAGATAGAAAAAATTATATCTATCTATAATTAATATAGCCATTCTCACTGATTTTACTTACAAACAATTTGCTCTCTACAAAATTTTATATAAAATATAAAATATATCTAAATCACCAAAGATAGTTGTCTTTGTCTTAAAGAAAGAAGACTAATATGGTTGTCTTTGAACTAAGGATCTACTAGGTTGTAGTATTTGAGAGTATAGATGGAACTCTAACTCCTCACATATCTACCTCATGGTGGGTCTATCTTTAGGACTTCTTTCAACACACCTCAACCCAAGTTGAACCATAAACAAAATAATATTCTATTATATGTCTATACCATAAGAAAAGGGTCCAAGATTCTCTCTAAATCACCTTGTACAAGGTTTGGCCTAGCCTACCAACACAAGAAATAATGAAAAATATAATTGAATTTCAATGCTAGTAGAAAAAAAGTGAGTGTTAGTCCATGAGAAGAGAATGATGTGTATGGCATGAACATATAACTCACCTAGTCAATGATGTTATAGCAAGGTTGCCTTTTGGTAAGATCAATGGTTAGTATTGCCACAACCAACTACAAGAGAATGACACCAAAACTATAGACATCATTGAATGGTGTAAGATTGTAACTTGAATAGTAGTTAGGATCAATGTAACTAGGTGTCCCTTTAACAAGGCTTCTCACATGTGACTCACCACCTAATGGACCTACCCTCACAAGCCCAAAATCAAATACTTTTGCTTCCATTTCATTGTCCACCAAGATATTGCTAGGCTTAATGTCTCTATGGATGATGGCAGGCTTGCACTCTTCATGCATGTGATCAATCCCTACACTTGACCAAATGCTAGCAAATATTAATTCTTTTGTAATGGTAAGATTGGCAATAGTAGTTCCTATTAGAACTACACAAATTTAAGCTGATTTGTTTAAACAATTCATATAAAATCATAATAGTTTCTCTAATAGAACCTATTTATTAGTATAATTTTACATAATCATCTAAATAAATCAAAATCTAAAATTTGTCATATAAATCTAGTTTTAAGAACAACATAAGTAAACATTTTTTCACCCAATTATGGGTTAATATGCTCATTGTTCAAATTAAAAGTAATTAAAAATGTTATCAAATGAAGGCTACCTTTAAACATCACATACTCACACATTACTTTCTCTACTACCATCTTTGAATAGAAATATCAATTCTGAGCACCTAAACAGAAAGAGAAAAAATTAGTTTAATAAAGTTGGAATATGGATATAAGTTTACAAGTCTTTCCATGGTATACAAATATAAAATAAATGGGTTACCTTGGTTTGGATGTAGTAATGAAGGTTTCTCCAACAGTCCTCATTGACTATGGTTTATGGATTTTCGTCGGGGTTGGTAAATGGTGCTAATGGAGGATGTCAAGTGTTCAGAGAAACTATCAAATGACTATGTTTTAATTATATATTTTATAATAGAAATGTCAATTAAAAGGTGAATGAACATCTTTATATTTTAACAAGTTCTTGTGTTATAACAATAGGTTATAGAATATGTTCACTTTTGTTAGGCTTAAGAGAAATTGTGGCATTAGCTTAAGTTAAGCATCCTACTATTGTTTGATGTCAATTTTTCCTTCTCACATGCTAACACCATCAGAATCAGTCAAAAAAGGATCCTAAGTCATTCTTGAGGCAAAAAGTTAATAAGGATCAACTTCATCCAACACCATGAGGCTTGTCCAACCTCATCCAACACCCTCCCCATACAGTCTCTCAGTTTTAGCGAAGGCAACAATTGAAGCAATAGTTTTATTTCCTTGGTCATTTGTTATGATTTCAACTCTATCAAAATGCCAAACACCTACACAATTGTAGATGGTGCCTAAAGAAATGCCAATAGCTTTGTCTCTTGCCATACCTCTACTTTGCAATGATAATTCATATAATGGTAACATACTCATGACATGATCACAATTTACTACTTTATAGTCAGAACCATTAGTACTATATTAAAATATTACAACCATTGAAACATGATATGCTACTAGATCATTTCCACTACTACCACATCAATAATAATCAATTCAATATGTACCTACTAAGGAAATCTATGATCTAACTTGATTTCATTAGAGAGACTAAATTTTGATTTTGACAAGTAAAATATTATAAGAATAGAAAAGTGATCAATGAACTAAATTTACTCCTCCCATGGATGGAGCTAACTGCAATATCAACAAGTACTCTAAGTAGCTAACTACAATATTAGCGAGTATTCAGAGCATTGAGCTGTACATTTATTAATCTAGTGAGATGAAATAAAAGGTTGGAGAAGCCTCATGGTGTTGGATGAGGTTGTGGCCTATCCAAGATAATAAGGATCTTCTATGAAAATAGGCTAAAAAGGGATCCTAAGTCAAGCCCTTGGAGACCTGGCCTAGGAAAGCTCATTGTTTCCAATGTGTTTGTTGATGTTGATTCTATTTAAGCTATAGCTAGTGAATACAAATTTGAAATAATGATTGTGAGAAGAATAGATAGGAATTATTTATTAGTCATGTATGTAGAGAATATTTTAGAGAAAATATGAAACTCAACTTAATATACTTTTTAATGATGACCCAATTGTTGGAAATATTCAAGACTATGCTAAGTTATTGAGAGGGGAGGGTGAATTAGTAACTTCTAGATTTTTAATGATTTTAACTCTTAATCCAACAATCTAATTAGCATATATAATCGATCACATATAATCTAATCTAGTTGCATGCATAAGAAACTAAAAATAAGAAAGCATTCATAACACTGTGACACAAATATTTGGTGACCCAAAAACCTTTCAAATAGAAAGTAAAACTAGGGTGGGGATGATACTCACAACCTTAGTACTATAGTATAAAGTTAGCCTATTAAAGCTTACATTTATCACTTCTAATGATCTACCCTATTAGGAGCAATAAGGACTACTAGGTCCACCTTGTGAAAAAATTTACAAACATACAATTAAGTATGCACTCAATAAAGAGATTTGCAAAAGACTGTCAGGTCTACCTTATTAAAGGATTTGACTGATCCACCTATTAGGATGAAATAGTAGATGATATTTGATTTGAAACTTGGTTTGCTAAGTGAGATTCCTTTAAGTATTGATCACCTTGTTGTGATAGATATGTCTTTGTTGCTCCTTATATTGTTGTAGCCTTTTCAATTCACTCTTCTATTCTTCTCTAATGATTGCATCAATTTTTCTCATTCTTATGCACTTTGGATATGCCATAATACATTACATATATATCAATACAATTATACAAATTACAAAGTCAACCACAATACAAGTTACCACAAATATTACAAAGTTGGCCCACATGAAGACATTCAGGTTCTAAAGACTAACTCAATGAGGTTCTGATACTCGACATCCACTGTCAATGCTTGACATTGTCATGCACTTGGTAGATGTAGAAGCTCGATCCACACTGATCACTTCCAAGTAGTCTTGAACTCGATCTACATTGGTGACTTGTTAGATATTATGAAACTTGTCATATAAACTAAGTCTTGATTTTCATTGTATGACTTGATAAATCTTGTCACCTTGAGCTTAGTACAAATTGAGTCGCTTAGTTAATGCTGAGTAGCTTAGTTAACACTGGACTTGCATGAAATACATTATGAACTCAGTGAACATTGCATAGCTCATATTGCATTGGAAAACTTAGCATACATTGAGATGCACAGTTTACATTGCTGATCTTTACTGTAATTGTGACTACTCAATAACTACTAAGATTTGTCCAAAGGACTCGATAGCAATTGTAGAACTCGGTGACAATTGAAATACATGGCTTGATAGTTGTACAATAAGCTCTATGGCTATATACAATCTAAATAATTTTTTGTGTCATTAATAAAAAACTTGACTAATATGTCAACAATATCCCCCTTTGGCATTAGTGAATTTTTTTTTTATCAAAAGGATTCCTGAATACCTTTTATTCATCACCTTATGATACTAGCTCGGTAAAGTATACTATTTTTGAGATTTTTCAAAATTGATTTTTTAAGGGATATATCTATACATGGTAAGGCTCCTTCATACAATATACTATACATCTTCTTGCTATATACAACATATCTTTCTATACATATCTTACCCCCAATTGATTTTTCAACTTATTGCATAATCTCCCCCATAACATATGACTTTTTCCATATATATCTTTTCTCCCCCTTTTTGACATTAATGCCAAATATTTATTCTATTTATTTACATAGTAACACAAAAATGATATAGAAAATATGAATGTACCTTGATAATAATCACCAAGGTGTTATCCAAATTGTCTTGTAGGATCTTGCATGTGTGAAGTGCAATTTGAATTTCTATTGACAATTCTATCATATGATCTACAATGGAGAAATTATTTCATAGATGATAGTTTTTGAGTGTACAATATGTTTCTATAGTGCATACATGATGGGAATAATCATATTTATAAAATCAATCAATGTGGATCTAATTCTTGCTTCTTCTCTAAGCAGTTCTACTTGCATATCTAACAAAAATCTTATTCTTTGAAAATGTGCAGAGCTTGAACTAGGGTCAAGTTGCAACTATTGAGCACTAGCTTTCAAATCTTCATCTATTTTGGACAAATTTTCCTTTATTTATTTAGTGAACTCAAAAACATCACAAAGATTTCCAAAAAGTGATGATACATTTGTACAAGATGCTTCTAAACTACCCAAAATTGTAGAAAGTTGTACTTGATGAATGGCTATCTGTTGAGTAATGTGCTCCAACACTTTATTATCAAACTTTTTCTACTAACTTTTCTTATCTCTCAGTTTCTTCATTGAATATTTGTACTACCTCTACTAGCTAATACAAAATTGGCTGAGAAGAGTCAACCTCAATACCTATGGCCTCTACTAGAATGTTATTTGCATCTTCAATTATTTTAAATTCCTTATCTCTCTCCTCTCTTAGTTTCTACTATTTAGCCTTCTTCTGGAGGAGTTCACCATTTGGTCTAAAGTAAGCTTGGAAATGTCCCAATTAGGTATAACATTTTCCTCATCTAGATCAATCTCTTCCTCTAGCTCTTTACCTTTACTCAAAAATTTTGTGCTCGATTGAACCTTGGACTCAACTGTCCTTACACTTATTGCTTTTGCACCTAGAATAGAACCAATTTTAGATATGCTAGGACTAGTTGTACAATCTAATACTAAGCTTATTAAACGAATATTTATAGAAATACTTGAAGAACCCAAAATTGGTGTACTCAAAATTGAAGTAGTCAAAACTAGAGAAGTCATTACTAGAGAAGTCAAAACTGAAGTACACAACTCGGTAGGTGAAGGATGAATCTATAGCTTGGTTGATGAAGTGGAAAGTCACTTCTATTAGTGATGTGCTGAGCTGACTGGGAGCAAAGAGTGATTGGACAATTGGATTGGCACTTGTGGTCACAATCCAACTTGTTGGGGCTATCTCCATGCTTGAAGTTGTCACTGGTTTTCTTGGAGGGTGAGGAAGTGAGACAATGACTACTATAGCTATCCTAACTAGATTAGTCTCCTCATCATCTAGCTTTGCTTCCTTGGTAGCCTCTTGTCCTTGATCCTCTTCATCTTCTTCATTGTCAAAATGAGTTACTTCAACATTCTCTTCTTCATCTTTCTCCTTATCTTCTTCATCATCATTATCTTTGACAGTGACTAGAAAATCGCTTGGTTTATATAACAAGTAAATATTCTTCCAAGTGTTTGTTGCATTCCTTACAACATGCTCAATGTCCTTAATCAAAACTAGACAAGTATTAAACTTTAGAGTCAATTTTTCTTCATTTTTCTTCAATGAGTCTTTTACCTCAACATCTGATATGCTCAGTAATAGCTACCTCAAGGTTTTCTCATATATGTTGTTGGTAGTTTGGTGAGTATTTCCATTTACCCATCTTATCCATCACCAGGTCTTCTATCTGCTTTTTCTCTTCTGCTATCCTAATTTCATATTTTAATGATTTGAATTTTTTATTCCTCCTCCTAATTCTAGATCCTTTAATCTATCTTGGAAGGTGGGTGGATGTTATCTAAATATACTATCTTTTCCTTCCTTGTTAGATTTTTTTCTTGAAGATCTCCTTGTAAAAACTACAGTGGATGGCTTTGCTGGCTTGGTAATAATTACCTTGCCTTTCTTCCTTAGTGGCTCTTCTTCTTTAGATTCTTCATCCTCTACTTGCACATTCTCTGCTTCCTCATCTTCTCCTTTTCTATTGGTTAACAAAAGGTTTGAACTAGATTTCAGTTTTGTAGTTCTCTTCTTCCCTTTGTTTACCGCTTGAGGAAGCTTTATCTCAAGTTCAATCTTGGCCTTTGCTTCATCATATGTTCCAAAATATGTAGCCTTAGGATCAAATGGCTCATTGATAAGAACTTCAATAATGTCTTTAGTCTCATCACTATTAACCTCATAACCAAGAGATTTTACCCACACAATTCTAGGTTTCACTGCCTGAATCTAAACTTTGTCATAATCCACCATGAAACATACATCATCCTTATAATATTCTACTCATTTCTTGAGGATTTAGAACCTATTGTTGATTTTCTCTTTTAATACATCAAAATAATTATCCATAATACTATTATAATTTTTACCCATCTCTGCAATATACTCATTTATTTGATAAAGCACAGTCACATCTTTTCTCCACACAACAATGCCTTTTGAAGGGAAATTTTTTTGAACATAAAAGAATATACAAGTTAATAAGGAACTAAACTTACATGGGTTATTCTTTGAGGCTCTTATTATTTCCATATTTTTGTTGAACTATTTCAACAATAGCTCAGTAAGGCTGAAGGACAAGTTGTTCTTTACCACCTTGTATGCTAAGTCTATGACTTCACATCACACACTATTTAACTCGTTAGAGCTATAAATCTTATGTAAAATAATGTGAATACCAAACTTCAATTCTATATCAAAAACACTACTAATTTTCTTTCCTCTATCATCCCATTCTACTAGGGTTTTCTTTTCCAACTTTTCCCTACTTAGGGTTTTTGTCATTTTGGCCTTGGCTAGCATTGGGAGGCTAGTGATTTGATTAATCATCTTCTTTGTGATTGACACTAGTTTCTCCAACCATAACTGACCATTATGCACTCATCTTAGGATAAACCTAATCCATTTTACTTGAAATTCATGGGGCATGTGAGGGATATCTATGAATCCTTTGGTTTCTAGGTGTTGGTGCTTGGGTTTCAAAACTCCATTAACACATAGTTAACCTAGGGCATCATCCATTTCCAATGTACCAATTTATTGAATAAAACACTTGAAATGGGTGTGAATATCATTAATTAGAAGTATTTTTGGAGGGACTTGAGATTGTGCCCCACTCGGATCAAGGGTTTCGATGATTATAGGAGTGAGATTGAAATTAGGGGCTTTCCATTCCACTCTAGGAACCAACATGTTAGATCCTCACTTAACCTTGCTATTGTTGGATGCCATCTTCACTTGGTAGGGTTTGAGGGAATTTGAAAACTTTCACTAGAAATTCACTCAAATCATTTGGAAGCTCTGAAGATCACACTTTTGTAATAGCACTAAAAATTTTACAGTAAGAAATGACTTTGATTTCATGACTTTTGTTAAATTTTTACCATAAATGCTTAGTACGAAGGTAGATCTATTGACATCACATTGATAGATTGTCATCCACTATACTTGTATTGAACACTCAATGAAGTCTTCATGACTTTGTAACCATAGACATCTTTATCACTCTTGACCTTGCTGGATAGAGTCTGTGACCCAACCTCACTTGGTAGAGAAAATAACTTAGGAGACACTTATAGTCAGTGATCCCTTTGTATCCTAAATACTGATTTGGATCATCTTGCTCTTTCAATCTAGAACTATTTTGGATGTCTTCTTTGATAGTATAGTTCTAGTTTCTCCTATGAGAGTGTAAGTAGAAATGATAGAGTCACCCAATTCTTGAGTGAATTGATCATCATTACTTGGACTTGTATCCTTGATAGACTTAGGAACCCATTGCTGTCTCATCTGCTTTCAAATGTTATCAGCTTTTGTCTTCTTCTCATCTTCAATTCTATCAATATTCATGCAGTTCATGGCAAGATGACCAAGTTCTATACAAATGAAACATCTTTTAGTAGTGTCTCTTTTTCTCAAATTATGTTTTATACAATTTATTCCAATGTGTCCGAATTATCCACAATAATGACATCTACACTAGGTATTGTAGTCCCAACCAAATATTGCTTTCACAATTTTCTCTATTGGATTCAATACCTTAGTTTTGCATTCTGATGACTTGTGTCCATGTTTCTTACATTTGTGACATTTTTCTTCAAATCTTGGTTTCTCTTTGCATTCATTAGCCTTATGGCCATGCTAATTGCAATTGTAGCACTTTCCATTCAATTTTTCTTTTCCATTGCTCTAGCATTTGTCTAATGTATGACCTATCTTAGCATAGTGATTACAAGTAGGTCTTTGGTTCTTTTGAGTTCCTTGCTTGGATGATTCTCCTTCTTCTATATATCCAATTCCTACTTTTCCTTTTTTCCTATAGAGTTTTTCTCGTTCAATTGATTCATGCCATCGTGTGATTTCATCATTATTTCATTGATTTGCTTCTCATTCTATAATCTCTCATTGGTTTGTCTTTCAAAATTTAGATCATTCCTCATTCTTTCATTGATTTTCCTTTCATAATTTAGATCATTCCTCATTCTTTCATTTTTAAATATTAGGCTAATGATTTCCTCATTTTCATTGGAGAGCTAATTAATAAGCTCTTCTTGCTGAAGGGATTAGTTCTAAATTTCATTGTTCCTTCCATCTATATCTTCTTTTATCTTATTTTTCTGTTCCATGACTTCACATAGCCTTAAAGCCTAAATTTTTGGCTCTCTTTTAAGTTTTCTTACTTCTTCTTGTAGGGATCCATTCTTTTCTAGGAGTTCTTTAATTGCTTCATTGGCTTCATCTAAATTTCTTGAATGAAGGTCTTCAATTCTTTCTTTAATGTAGAGATGATCATTCATTTGAATTGCAAGTTCTTTTCTTCTTTTCAAGGATTGAGAGAGTTTCTCCTTTGCTTTCTTGAGTTGGGCAATGGCAATTTCTAAATTAGCTTCTCATTATCAATAGCTTTGTCAAGTCTAAATATCTCCATAGCCTTGATCTTTGCACAAGCTGTTAAGCTTTCCCCCGAGAACCACAAGTCTTTGATACCAATTGTTGGAAATATTCAAGACTATGCTAAGTTATTGAGGGGGGAGGGGTGAATTAGTAACTTCTATATTTTTAATGATTTCAACTCTTAATCCAACAACCCAATTAGCATATATAATCCATCACATATAATTTGATCTAGTTGCAAGCACTAGAAACTTAAAATATGAAAGCATTAATAACACTATGACACAAAGATTTGGTGACCCAAAAATATTTTAAATAGAAAGTAAAACTTGGGTGGGGGTGATACCCACAACTTTAGTACTACAGTATAAAGTTAACTTGTTAAAGCTTACATTGATCACTTCTAATGATTTTCCCTATTAGGAGCAGTAAGCACTACTAGATCCAAATTGTGAAAGGATTTACAAACATACAATTAAGTGTGCACTTGGTAACAATATTTGTAAAAGACTATTAGGTCTACCTTGTGAAATGATTTGACTGATCCACCTATTAGGATGAAATAGTCGATGATCTCTAATCTGCAACTTGGTTTGCTGAGTTAGATTCTTTTAATTACTGATCACCTTATTGTGATAAATATGTCTTTGCTACTCATAGTATTGTAGCCTTTTAAATTTTCTCTTTCTATTCTTCTTTGATGATTAAATTGATTTCAAGCTCATTCTTATGCACTTTGGATATGATACAATACATTATAGATATATCAATCCAATTATACAAATTACAAAAGTTGACCACAATACAAGTTACCACAAATATTGCAAAGTTGGCCCACATGAAGACATTCAGGTTCTGAAGACTGACTCAATGAGGTTTTGATACTCAACATCTACTACCAATGCTTGACATCATCATGCACTTGGTAGACATAGAAGCTTGATCCATATTGATCACTTCCAAGTAGTCTTGAACTCAGTTTGCACTAGTTTCTTAGTAGATACTTGAAACTCATCATATAAACTAAGTCTCTTGATTTTTATTGTATTACTCGGTAAACACTATCACCTCAAGCTCAGTATAAAATAAGTCTCTTGGTTAACACTGAGTAGCTTGGTTAACACTAGACTCACATGACATACATTGCAAACTCGGTTAACACTGCACAACTTGGCTTGTACTAGTAAACTCAGCATACATTAAGATGCACAATTTAAACTACTAATCTTCACTATAACTATGACTACTTAGTAACCATTGAGATTTTTCCAAAGGACTCAATAGCAACTATAGAACTTGGTGACAACTAAAATACATGGAAAAAACTGATAGCTATACAATAAGCTCAGTAGCTATAGACAATCTAAATAAGTGTGTGCCACTAATAACAAACTTGACTGATATGTCAACACCAATAACCTAACTTGTTTTTTGAGTTTGACATTGTTGCTGAAATTGAATCAATTTTGTATAAGAGGATGATGCATTGGAATAAAAATAGAAGTTTGAAGAATTACACTTTGTTATGTTAGTTATTATTATTTCAAAATAGTGTTATCTTACATCACTCAATGAGATTAACCATGTCAAAGGGAAGTGGAGCAAGGTTACTAATTAAACTCTTGTGTAGAACTTGAGACATAGTAAAGGTCATAATTATGGGATGTTCCATGAATCTCAACATGAATCTTTGTATGTCATAATTATAGTAAAGATACTCAAGAATATTTGTATGCATGTGATGGTAGAAAGATGAAAGAAAAATATCTTGGATTGATCCTATGTTAATGAGGCAAAAATCACCATCAAGGTCATAGAAGTGATCCATTAAGCATCTATAAAGAACTAGGAAATAAGGAAGCAAGCCTTGTTGTTTAATTAATGATGCAAATTTTTTATAATGGAGAACATGACCTATTTTGGACAAATAGTTGAGGTAGTGGATGGGGGCATTGTGAAAGTATGGAGATGGAAGTCTCTAGACAACATCAATATCCCAGACAAAGAAAAAGAGGAGTTGATCAGAATCTTAGGATCTAAAAAATGTCACGTTTCATCCAAGGTAGGATAAACTAGTTTTGGATGGCTCAAAAACTAGAAATTAGAACACTAAGGAGGGCTATAATTACCTAATTAGAGAAAAACTAAGACCAAAGAAAAATATCTCATTGTGACCATATTGGGATAAAAAGTGCTTACCTACGGCAAGATTGTTCTCATGGCTAGTACTATAAAATAAAATCCTTATAGCTGATACATTCAGAGAAAAGGATATGCATTTCCAAGAGGTACCCTTTTTGTGAAGAGGATGAAGAAAATGTGGACCACATATTATTAACCTATAAATACTCTCACCAATGTTGGAGTTGGTTACATAAAAAACTTGAATGGAACTCAACAATACCAAGGTCAATCCTAAGCATGTTTCAAGCTTGGCCTATTCAAAATAAGGAATGTTTGTATAGTGAATTTTGGACTGCAACACCATCTATTGTCATATGGGAGTTATGGTAGGAGAGAAATAAACACATTTTTAAAAATAAAAGGATAGGATAGGAACAACTTACTAACAAGATGGAGGCTGCCATTATCAATATTGTGAATAATAGAATATTGAATATGCAAAAAGTGGCAGAAAAGATGACTTACTGGGATGAGAAGATGAAAGGTAGATGGATTGGGTTTAAGATTCCTTGATATGTTAGTTTGAGCTTCACTTGGTTTGAAGAATACTTTAATAATCTCTACATAACAAGGCCAACCACGTGAAGGTGGAAGCTCATATGGCCTCACCCTCCTCCCCCTAACATCAATCTAAATTACCCATTATCATCTAATTACATACTTCATTCATTAATTCATTCACTTATGAACTATAACATTCAATCAATACAATTACATAACATTCATTAATATGATATAAAATTCATTAATACACAATACTAATCAAGACTTCATTAACACATATCTGTTAGTCTCAAAATGGTTTTGACATTTGAGTGCGATCACACTTAACCATTTTCTACATTGGAGCCGAGCACACTATGTATGCTGAGCCACAACATGAGCCGAGTCAGGAAATCCAATAGGTGCTAAGTGATCTTCAGGTGCTGAGTAGAATTCAAGTGCTGAGTGAAGATTAGGTGCCAAGTGAAGATTAAGTGTCGAATGACTTTAGGTGCCGAGCATGATACAAGTGCCGAGTGATATTTGAGTGCTGAGTCATAGATGATGCCGAGCAATATAGAAATGAAATAGGATTCGAGTAAGCCAATTTTTTACATGTGCCGAGCATCTGGGATCAGTAAGTGCTGAGTAACACAGAATACACATATGAGTCTGTAACTTTACAAATGCAGATGTAACCATTTTCATGGCTGACATATGATGAATCTCAAAGGATTAAATGATAAGATCAAATCTTTTATATTTCCTATGTAATTTACATGCAGGCAATAAGAAAAATGGAGAAGGCATGCAACCAATAATAAAAGTGCAAGGAATGAGTGGGAAACAGAGATTCAATATAGATCATAGATCCACATCTAACCCTAAGTCTTTCAATGTCTTTATAAGGAAGACTAAGTCTCATTGAATAGAAGAGTGGAAGGATGAAGGTGTGGAAGGAAAACTATTTTCAGAGTGAAGAATATTAATCTCAAAGGATCAAGATCAGAGAAAGCAGATCAAGTGTCTGTATTCAGCAATCAAAGGATTGTAAACTATTAGGTTTATTATACCTAATACTCTCTAGCAACTGTATTAGAAAGGAAACCCTATGGTGATAGGTTAGCTTAACAACTATTTTGTAGATCCTTTAAATAGGAGATTAAATCCTTTAACAGGGTAACACTTCTTGTAAAGTGTTTGTAAATCCTTTAACTAGGTCACTTTTGATATAGTGTAAAGCCTTTAACAGGGCAGGCCTTTAATAGGGCAGACCATCAGAAGTGATCAAACATTATTGCTGCAGTAAATTTGTGGGTATCATCCCCACCCTAGTTTTACCTTCTTATTCTTCGAGGGTTTCTGAGGTTACCAAAATTTCTAGTGTTATGTGGTGATGCACATGTATTTTTCATAATTGCTTAATGTTGATATGCATGCATGTACATTTCAATATTATGTTATTAAGGATTTGTGAAAAATAGGTTAGAAGCTAATACTTCTGATTCACCTCCCCCTCTCAGAAGCATTCTTTCCATTAAGATATTCTAACAAATGGTATCAAAGCTACAAGGTTCTCACAAGAGGAAGTCTAACAGCTTGGAGAAAAAGGTATGAATATGGAAGTCTTCAAACTTGGAAAGATTATTGACAATCGAGTGATTGATGTGCAACTGGCTCTACACAAAGTAGAGGAAGCAAGGGAGGAACTAAGAAAATATTTGAAAAGAAGAAAGGATATAGCCATAGCTGAAAATGATACAAACTACAAGGAGATAGATACCACAAAACTATTTGCCAATGGAGACACTAAAGAGTTTGATGCAGCAATAGTAGAACTGATGGAGAAAAACAAAGTCCAAGTAGAAGAGATAAGATCTCTCAAGATGGAACATGAATCACATGCCATAATGTTATGTGAAATCACTGCACAAAAGAAAAGAGTAGTTGAGGATAAAGTCATGATGGAAGATGACAAGAGAAATCTTGCAAACAAACTTGAAGAAAAATGTACTGAATTAACAAGGATGTCAAACATGAGGATGGATACACTTGCCCAAATGATGAACCTTCATCATGAGCTCAATATGAAAGATATTGAGATCTCTACTTTGAAGATGCAGAATGAACAAATGGTGAATGAATTGAATAGAGAAAAAGAGGTAGCAAAGAATCTAAACAAGTCAAGTGAAGCCATCAAGTACTTTGAACAGTTGATGAAATTTCCAAGATCAACCCATGATACATTAGGACTTGGATACAACAACACTGAAATTGGGGAATCATCAAAGAATGTTGAGAAAAAAGGTGACAAAGGTAAGGATTCTAAACCCATTTTTCATTATTGTAATAAAAAGGGGCATACTACTAATATTTGCAGGAGCAGAATATTCAATCAGCAAAATCCACCCAAGAGCAAGAGTTACTATCACAAGTGCAACATGCAAGGACATATGACACAAGATTGCAAATCCAAAGTCACAAGGACACAAAAATTTGATGGACATAGAGCATTTGAATGCAAATCAAAGCCTATGTGGGCATCAAATCAACCAAAAAAAACAAAAGGAAATGAAAGTTAGTACGATTGAGATTACAACACCAGGTATAGCTGTCATTATTTTCAGGAATATGGACATATACCCTAGAGCTGCATAAGAACACATTTCAAAGGGAACTATAAAATATGGTTGAATCAAACCACATGTTTTAGTTGCCTGAAAATTGGTCATATCAGTAGAAACTATCCTACAAGGTCAAAGGCACCAAAGATTGAAGTAAACAAGGGCAAAGAAAAGATCGATGTGGAACATATAAAAACAGACATGAAGAAAACATGGCAGAACAAGAATGAATCAAGTTCATCCAATGAAAGGGTCACTTCACCCACAAGGCCAAGTGATCGTTTCTCATTCAATTAAACACAAGAAAGAGACTACAGGGCTGATACATGTAAGAAAGTATTATACATCAGCCCTAAACCATGAAGAAGCAATGCAAAGTAGAAATAAGCATGAAATAAGATGCCAAGACAAAATGTTAAATGATGATGCCAAGTTGTCTTTGGATGCTGAGTAAAACTCCAATACATGTCGAGTTCCTAACAGTGACCGAGTTGATAGCTAATGCTGAGTTGAGTAACTCCTATGGAAGCTGAGTGAAGTGGAAATGTAGTGCAAGCTGAGTAAGGTTGAAAATCTTTCAGAGGTTGAGTTTGCAGTTGAACATTTAATGTGATGGAAATAGGGTATATTATCACAATTTTAATCATTCTTCCTCATCGCGATCAAGAAACAGAGAAGAGAAAGACAACAAAGTGACTTCATAATAGTGAATCCAACATTCCAAGCAGATTGCAACCCCTTACAACATGTTTTCATTGATCTTGAGGTATTTTTTCATTTGTGCCGAGCTACGCAATTTCATATTTATGTGAAAAGGAAACCCTAGTTTGCATAAATGGCTTTGAGTTCTAAGACAATCCAGGACAAAGAGTTGTTTGAAGTACAATTAGTATCTAATGAAGTTAGGTAGCCTAATTTTCACCCTATCCATGAAGTTTCATACAAAAATGATCTCGTCGGAGCCCTTTCTTGCATACCCCCAAATGTTGTTATGGTTCAGGATGTAAGGAGATGCTATAATTGTAAGATAGGAGCCATAGGAGACATGGAAATAAGAGAAGCCTATGTGAAGATGTGTGTTGATGGAGTCTTGAAAGATGAATACAAGATTGCTGAAAAGAAGGGTTTAACACAAGTTTTGAGTTTTCCTACCGTATTTAAAATAGAATGGATCAGACTTGTGTTGAGCAGAATTCATGATGGTAGTCTGTGGTTAGAAGATGTCCCTGTCAAAATCACAAAAAAGAATCATTCATAGGGTAACTGGATATCCTACCCTAGATCAACACAAGACTTTGAGAAGTGAATCCAAGGAGGTTATTGAAAAGAACACAAGTGCTCAGTGGAAAAAAAGAGGAAATACCATTCAAGATCCTCTAGTTGAGTTTGCTATTAGAGTTATTGCCCACAAATTCTATCAATCTAGTAGACTCAATAATGTGCCATGTATTGCAGTAGATGCAGGCTAAAAACTAGTGAAAAAGGATCATACTTATGATCTTGCAGAACTACAACTTCAACAAATTAATGAAAACCTAGCTATATAAGAAGGACAAATGGTGCTCAATTTAAATTTGGAGCAATTCTGGTTTGTGTATTCTTTTATGTTCAGAATGAATTTCCCTCTTTTGGAAAAGTTACATGGAGAAGTGATAGAACTATCATATCCCAAATTAATGAATATATAGAACAAATGGGAGACAATTTTGATACCCTAATGACAAGCTATTTTGAGGATTTTAAGAAATCCATGAAGCAAAGGGTGAGAATACTAGTTTCCTTAGTGGAAAACCATATTAATGATATATGCTTCTTAGTTGATATTGACTTCACCTATATCCAAGCAAAAATTCCAAGGGTGAGATGGCTAAGGCCATTTGGTTATGAGATCAACATAGATGAAGCATCTGCAGCAGTAACTACATTATTGGTAGAAGAGATAGATAAGAGTGCCCCACACTTTGTCACTTATGATGTGGTAAGGTCAAAGATAAATATGGAATTAAAAACTACCTCCACATTGAAAAAGAAAGATAAATTGATGAAGAAAATTAAGAAGAAATTTGGTGAAGGAATAGAGGCTGAAGTAGAAGAAGATGATGATGATGATGACAATGATGATGATGAGGATGAATAGGAGCAAGGAAAAATGGAATTAACTCAAGGCCTAGGTGAAGACAAGGAGGAAGGTGCTAAGGAACAAGAAGCCAAGGATGCACCAACCATAGCCGAGCCAAAGAAGAGAAAGGCAATAGAATAGCCTCCAGCTCAGTCCAAACCAAAGAAAACTGCCATGCCATCACCAAAAAAGTCAACAACTAGAGCTACAATGAGAGCCTCCACACAAAAAGCTAAAGAGGAAGCCACAAAGAAGAAAACAATCAAGAAGACACAGGAAGAGCCAAGGAAAAGAAAAAAATACGTGGCTCAACGTGATACTGATGAAGAAGATCAATCTGAAAAGGTAAGCCATTTTTCAATTGATACATTATGTAAAAATATTGTAAATGGAGACTTAAGCAACATAAATAAAGCTGATTTCAATAAGTTCACTAAAGATGAACAAAATAGAATAGAAGAATCAGTATATGGAATGATGGCACAGTTCAAGTATAGCCTCTTGAACTAGATGGATGATTTCCAAATGAATTGTCTAAAATTGTAGAAGACAGATGGCATTTTCGTTTGAAAATGGAGAAGGAGATGAGAGAATCAACCTTAGCAAGCATACTGCTTGATTTGACTAAGGAGAAAATAGAGAAAGAAATCAAAAGGCATAATACTAGGTCTACACCTAAGTACAGGGCATTCTTCATTCTCCAAAACAAAATGGAAGAAATTGTACAAAGAACAACAAAATCATGAAAGAACTTGTACAAAAAGATTGAAGATTTTCTTGAAGAAGAATACAAGGAAGAAGCTGCTGCTCCACCAGAAGAAAGAAGAAAAAGGAGAGAAGAGAAGATAGAAGTAGAGCAAGGTAGAGAAGAAAAGAAGGAAGAAGAAAAGAAACAAGAAGAAGAGAAGAAGGAAGAAGAAAAGAAAGAAACAGAGGAGGAGAGAAAAAGCAAGATGAAATGGCAATAGCTAGGCAAGAGTAGCAATAGGACCAGAGTGTGCAAGACACACAATTGCCACCTTCTAGCCCTCCTCATGTACCCATTACACCTACAGAAACTATAACAATACAAGATGTTCCTAACACTTCTACTCAAAACATCAATCCATTAACTGTAGAAGATCTCAAAAGAATCCTTGACCAATCTACACAACAAGCAAGATTATGTGCAGATCCAGTATTGGTTAGTATGAATGAATGAAAAAAACTAGTAAAAAACACAATTAGAGATAAGGTGAATCCACAAGAACCACCTTCCATCATCTCTATAGCTACTAGTGGTCAACTTCAAATGCCAACAGTCGTTTCATCAGGCATAGTTGACACAACAATACAAAAGCCGAGTGCAGCAGTAGACAAAGAAATATAACAAATAGGATAGACTATTACATCTGCTCCTATAGCACAAACTCAAGGTGCACTTCCTAAAATTACAATAATTGATGAAGGTAGACACCAGGAGGAGAAAATAGAGGAAACCCCTAAAGAGCAAGAGGCAATACAAACATTGATAAATTTGCCTACCTCGGGGACTCCTTCACAAAAGCCATTGCAAATATCAGCACTAGGATCCAGTTCTACAAAAGTTGCAAGGGTACTTCACTATGGAGACCCTAAACTAGATGAGGAGATAGTCATACCAACTTATGACTCAAAAACAATAAACATTGATCAAATCAATGAGGTGCAAGAAGCATTACATAGAAGAAATAGGCAAGAGATACTCAGGAAGGAGTATCAACAAAAAAAAACTTCACATGAAATTAAAGACATATTTATGGATGCCTTCAATATTCAGTCACCAGATGAGTCCAAGCATATCATGGAACAATTATTAGATATTGTTGACCAGGTGACAAATGCAGACCAATGGACTAATACAAAACTTATGGAATGGTCTGAAAGAAAATTTCAAGGGAAAGTTAATGAGAAAATATCTAGTGAAATAGCACTTTCATAGATTGAATTGGCAAAGGTCATAGACAAAGTAAAAAAGGTACTTGAGAATATATTCTCATTGTACAAAAAGTTGTGTGACTTTTCATACTTCACACAGGAGACAAGCCAAAAGATAATGAGCATGGAGAGGAATTTGAATATTTCAAGCATGGAACTACCAAAAGATCCACCTCAAAGTGAGAAGCATTTTTCTCAAATGCTTCACACTCAGAAAGAAACAGCTATATTAACAGTAGAAGAGGCCACCATCATGGAAAAATTGATATAGCTTCAATCCTCCATTACCCCACATTTAGAAGTACTCCATAAAGAATAGGTCTATGCTGAAGCTATTCTCAAGAAAGATCCAAATCTTTCTACTTCAGAAGGACTTATTCACCTTACTGCCGAGATTGCCATCTAGCACAAGTCATTAGAAATTGCTTTGCATAATTGGGATGCAACTCTAAGGATGATTATGGAGGTAAACAACACATTTTTGGTGAAATATAGTCTTAACCCTTAAAATCCTTTGACATAAGTGTCAAAAAAAGGGGAGACAAGATGAAAAGGGGGAGCCAAGATGAATGAGGAAGACAAAGAGACAAGATAAAAAGGGGAGCATGATATACAACATAAAATTTTGGTTAACAAGATAGCACAGATAATGGCACAATCAACTCAGAGGGAGTTACAATAATTTTGAGGTATATATTGTCTATTAGAAAATTTTGATCAAGGTTTTAAAACCTGAACATACTCATAAGGTCAGTTAAGTGTTTTTTTCACTCATGTCAAAGGGGCAGATTTTGAGATTTGAGTGCCATCACACTTAACCATTTTCTACATTGGAGCTGAGCACACTATGTATGCCGAGCCACAACATGAGCCGAGTCAGGAAATCCAACAGGTGCCGAGTAATCTTCAGGTGCCGAGTAGACTTTAATTTTTGAGTGAAGATCAGGTGTCGAGTGAAGATCAAGTGTCGGATGACTTTAGGTGCTGAGCATGATACAAGTGTTGAGTTACAGACGATGTCAAGCAATACAAAAATGCAATAGGAGCTTAGTAAGCCAATTTATTACATGTGCCGAGCATCTAGGATCAGTAAGTGTCGAGTAACATAGAATACGCATATGAGTCTATAACTTTACAAATGTAGATGTAAATTGTTTTCATGGCTGACATATGACGAATCTCAAAGGATTAAATGATAAGATCAAATCTTTTATATTTCCTATGCAATTTACATGCAACCAATAGTAAAAGTGCAAGGAATGAGTGGGAAACAGAGATTCAATATGGATTGTAGATCCACATCTAACCCTAAGTCTTTGAATGAATTTATAAGGAAGACTAAGTCTCATTGAATAAAAGAGTGGAAGGATGAAGGTGTGGAAGGAAAACTATTTTCAAAGTGAATAATATTAGATCTCAGAGGATCAAGATCAGAGAAAGCAGATCAAGTGCTTGTATTCAGCAATTAAAGGATTGTAAACTATTAGGTTTATTATACCTAATACTCTCTAGCAACTGTATTAGAAAGGAAACCCTATGGTGATAGGTTAGCTTAACAGCTATTTTGTAGATCCTTTAAATAGGTGATTAAATCCTTTAACAGGGTAACACTTCTTGTAAAGTGTTTGTAAATCCTTTAACCAGGTCACTCTTGATATAGCGTAAAGCCTTTAACAGGGCAGACCATTAGAGTTGGTCAAACATTATTGTTGCAATAAATTTTGTGGGTATCATCCCCACCCCAATTTTACCTTCTTATTCCTGGAGGGTTTCTGGGTTACCAAAATTTCTAGTGTTATGTGGTGATGCACATGTGTTTTTCATAATTGCTTAATGTTGATATTCATGCATGTACATTTCAATGTTATGTTATTAAGGATTTGTGAAAAATAGGTTAGAAGCTAATACTTCTAATTCAACACCACCCCCCCCCCCCCCCCCACCTCTTAGAAGCATTCTTTCCATTAAGATATTCCAACAATATCAATATTCATTAACATGAATTAAAAAATTTTATATGCAACATTCATAGATAATTACTTAAAACAAAGTTATTTCACTATCCAAAAAAGTTTATCAAAGAGCATTTAAAAAAAATCATTTCTTCTTTTTGTTTTTCTTAGCTCTGTTAAGAAAAAATCTGATAGGAGCATCAATATGTTCCTCATTTTCCTCCTCTTGTGACACATGTAATGTCAAATTATGATGCCTCCTCCTATTTGGAGGAGAAGGAGGCTACTGCACTAAAGGGGCTTTGTTGCAAGAACAAGTAAATGGGTTAAATTGGCATACTCTTTTTCTTTTTTTAACTATTACAAGTATTTAATTAAGTAGTAAAATATAACATGCATTTTTATTTCTTGACAATTTCACATCATGTACATTAACATTTTGATTAGCTGCTATGTCAACATGCTGAATACTTAGAAAATGCTTCACTCCGCCATTTTATTCAACATACTCTAAAATATTCAAAAAAAGCTTACATGTCAAATTACAATTGAAGATGTTAAATTATATTCATAATTATGTAATTAATTTCCAATAAAAAATTAATACCTCCACCACTATAATGCACATCATGACCTTCATCACGAGCAATATTTGTGATAGGATATGAAGGCTGCAATGAAATTTTATGTACATTTTTATGCAATCAATTTATTTTCAAAACTAACACCAAGAAATAAATTTTTAAACTATTCAATTTGATTTACTTTTCATCTGACCAATTTACCTATGTCTCATTTGGTGTCTCAAGGCAATTTTTTTTACTTTTATTTGTGAGCTCCACATTGAATTCTATGCCCTAAATTTTTTTCTTAATATTGATATTTTTGCATGTATGGTTTGATTAAGAAAAATTGTTTGCAACATTATATTTAAAAAATTATATGAGATTCCATTGTTGCTACTTACAAGTAGAGACTAAAGATTCATATAGCCACTAGAGCCAAGTTTGTGTGGGCCAACCTTTTCTAGTCTCACTTTTGTAGCTACTGAAGTGTCCTATAGTCTACGAATAGTTTGAAACATGTTATATTATATATTTACAAAGATCACTAATTAGTGCATGATTACATTCTACTTAATACTATCATGACATACCTTCTTTTGGCTTGTTCTAGTTCATTTCCTTTATTATCACGTAGCCTTTTCTCCTTTGCATCTTCTATCATTTCATTCTACTCCATTGGTGGAATCATAGGAGGATGATCATACTTTGGTTTCCCCTTTAGACCCCTTCTTTATTGATCCCTCACAGTCTTTATATGTCTTGATGCTCTTTTCAAAAGTAGGGAAGTTTCAAAAATGTTTTTTTCCAATTAGGTCCTCAAAAGATGTAATCAACTATTTTTTAATTCAGAACCCTATTCATTCCACCTTTAAAAAAAATTAAAATTTAGATAAATAAATTTAATATAGTACAATAAATGGAAGAAAATAAAAATATTGTAGTAATGATATGAAATTACATACCTTTCACATATGGTGGATCCAAATAGCTTCAATGTCATATCAAAAAGATGATAAAAGAAAACATAAAGGGATTATTAGTCCAAAATGAGTTATGTATAAGTAGACTAAAATTACACTCTAAATAATAATAATTTTAAATCACCTAGAAGCTTTCATAATTTTAATAGAAACACAGTTTTCTTGTTTAGCAACAATGTCCCTACAAATGAACTAGTACTAGTCACACAGACTACTCTAGGAAATGGATTAGCTTTAGTAGTACTAGTATCTATTGCATTATCAATAGAAAGTCTATCTATTAGTGCATAAAATAGGTACATGAGTATAAAATCTACCAAAAAAAAAAAATGCATGATTAGTAGATTACAAAATAGAGAAAAACAAGGTTTTAACAATTGTAGTGGGCATAGACGAGGATGTTTGCATGCTCCTTGTTATCGACAATCCACTTAGCAATATTAGATCACCGACCAAAGGAGGAATCCACACTTCATCATAAGCTAAAGAATAAAATATTATTATAAATGACATTTGTAATGGATAAAGATCAAATCGAACACTAGCTAGAAGCATCCAAAAATAAAAGTTAAGTGTTCTAATGTTGATGAAAACAAACAACGTTGCACCAGTTTCACTTTCAACATTGGATGTCCTATTTTAACACTAAGTAATTTTCTTAAATAAACTCAACAGTGTAATAATACTATAATTATAAGTAATGTTGTAAAAAGAAAGTGTTACTTACACAAAGGTTGTGCACTACAATCCTCACCACATGGTGTGACAATTGTCACATATTTCTATAAAAGGACACATAATATTTTAGATCATGATCCATAAGATACTATAAAATATAAACATCTATTGAACTTCTATTATTGCTTGAGATTAATTACTGCTTACCTTCAAAGAATCTACCCTACAACCCAATTCTTCTTTTAGTGCCTCTTTCTCCTCACTTGTGTCACCCTCAATGATAATTTTAATAATTTCATCATTGTATCTTTGTTTGAGTTGTTGGGCCATGAATATAGGGTCAATACTAAGGGTGATGTCATGTAGAAATGACATTGATATTTTAGATCACATTTGATCTACTATCATTTTAGCTTTTCCCTATCATTTGTGACATCAATATCAGTAAAATTCCATCAAAATAACTCCAAATCCATAAAGAAAAGAACATAATAATATGAAATTTGTTTCTATATGATTTTAACAATTATAACAATTAAGGTTTACCTCCACTAAAGAAGGTGTATGAGATGGTTCATCCCCACCTATGCATGGTGATGTATCCATGTCGCCCTATGAGAAAGATTAATAATTCTTAACAATCAGCAACAAAATAAAAGCATTTGACATGTTGTACTTAATTTTTATATCCACACATATGGTTTTCAAAGAAAAAATTGGTGTAACTAACATGTGTATCTATAAAATTCAATATTAGTAAAATTCTATAAAATAACTCTAAAGCCATAAAGAAAAGAACACAATAATATGATATTTATTTCTATATAATTTGAACAATTACAATAATCAAGGTTTACCTTCACTAAAGAAGGTGTGTGAGATGGTGCATCCCTACCTATGGTTGGTGGTCTATCCATGCTGCCTTTGGAAAAATATTAGTAATTGTTAGCAATCAGCAAGAAAAAAAAGTAATAGACTTACCAAAAAAATATTATTAATAAAGTAGATTGTATATTGGAGTCAATATTAATAGGAGGCAATTGGTTTAAATGTTATACTTACTAGTCCTATGATAGGGAAGTTTTTTGTATCTACATTTTTCAAATTGTAATCTATCAAAAACTCTTCCCCTGCACTTATTGATTTTATCACACATACAAAAACACAATTTCCTTTGTGTGCTTTGAATATACAATTTGCCAACTTATTAGTTGACATAGGTTGAGAACTATTTATAAATCCTACAATATTCCCTATTGCTTTTGGCCTTCCATCAATATACACAGTGAACATTTTACTTTGATCATTTTCTTTGCATTGTATATAATTTGGTGACAATGCATACCTATGCATACTTTTTTTATATTGCACAATTTGCATCCAATTGTTGTAATTTTAACAAGGTCCTACATACTCCATCAATTCAACAACTTTATTGTAACAAACCTTTATGCCATCCATGGAAAATAGGCCCAAACCATGTAATGAAGATGGATTTATGTGATATATCCTTTCATTAACAAAAAAAGTAGTGTTAACTAGAGGTAGTTCCTTGGGTACCCATTCTTTATGAAAATGTTTGTACCTTAATGGAACCTCCTTATCAGCTTCACTCTCATTATCATAATAACATGACCCCACTCAACAAGAAAAAATTATGTTCATTTATTGAATCTTCTTCTTGTCTTTTGACCTCTAGTTGATCTCCCTATTTTAGATCTATTAGATGTCTCACTTTTGTCTTCTATTCTTGCATTTTCCTCACTTAAGAAAGATAAATCAGACAAATAGCTATTTGTTGATACTTGGAATCCATAAAATGAGAGACACACTAGGACAAAAGTTTATGCTGAGGGTAAAGAGAAGATATGCAAATAAAAAATTTGTATCTATAGGGTCTATTGACATATACCTGTCGATCCATGTGTTTGTACAAGATCGTAGTCAAAGGCATTGAATAGCCTACATATGTAAATCATTTATCTTAAGTTAGCCAAAAATTTGGTCTAATTAATGTGTATATCTAAAAAAATATTTGACATGTTGTACTTAATGTTTATATTTGCACATATGGTTTTGAAAGAAAAAGTTGGTCACCTCACTTATCAAATTCACCCATTTTGTAATTAATGAGAAGTTGTCTAGTTACAATGCTTTACAAACTAAAAATTACATAGAAGATAAAAATACATGATTCATTCATTGAAATCAAACAAATTTCTATAAATAAAAATTGTAAGACCCCTCCTCTTATGCATCAAATAAAACCATAGTTGGTCAAATCCAAAGGATGATTTTGGTAACAATGGTCTTACATATACCTTCATGGTAATTTTCATTGAGGAATTGGAGGAATTGGAGCACCATAATGTGATAACATAATGTTAGGTGTTAAGATAAATTAATGTGCATAAAATTGGTAGTGCTACATGTGGTAAAATGTTATATAGTGATATACTATGGTGTGTATAGATTATCTATATGGGAATGATAACTGAAAACAAATGTAAGTTTGGGTTACTTGCATAGATGCTCAAGAGAGTATATGATTTAGTTGTGATAGAAATTGAATTGGAGTTAACTAAAATAAATAGGCAAGTTAGATATGTTTGTTGAAGTTTTTCTCATCTACCCTAGATGCTATGAACAAATACCAAATCAATGATGACATAACTAGTATGAAATTTGATTAGTTGACTTAAGTAAATTTAGGGTTATGCCTCATGTTAGGATAATAATGAGATGATTTAGTAATATTATCATAAATAATTAATTTGGAAAGGGAGTATGACAAGAAAAGTGTGCACTAGATGGAAGGATTCTAAAATGGCAAGGAATTCAACAATGTGAGATTCTATTGTAAATTATTTATGTCGTATTTGTTTATTGGAGGGTAGTGATATTTTTCTCATTTGGACGACATGATGATCTTATGTGTTGTGTAGGAAATATTATATACATTGATATTTTGGATCCTCTAGACTATGTGATGATTCCATGTGACGTTATTTAAGACATGCTTATCCAACTATCTTATGTTCTATAGACCATGATGATACTAATTTGATACATTAATTGTGATACTTTGGCTATCGGACATGGTTTCTAAGTGATGTTAATTACTTATGTTTTAGCATACTTGTGTATTTCGGGTTATAATTCATATATCATTATTGTTAATGTGAAGTAATTAAATTATCTATTTTTTATTTCAAACTTACATTGGTGTATGTAAGTTAATTTTACATTTGGAGTAGATAAGAATGATCATGGTGTATTATGTTTAGGAATGTAGATTTAAGTGTGTCAATGAAAGTGGATATGTAGATTTAATATTTTAATGTTTTGAATATTTTATCCAAAAAATGATTAGAAAATGGAAAGTTAATTGGAAATGATAAAATATGCAAGCCTAATGTTGAATGTGAAAGTGATTTATTGCACTTATTTATATATTACTTATATGATTTTCTTGGACTATTGATGCTCGAGTATAGTGTGTAGGATTTCAACCATAGGTTTTAATGGGGAATCAAGGCTCAAATCGCTATAAACATGATATAGCCAAGTTTGAATAGGTGGAAAAGATTCAAACCTCATTGAAATGTATTGTGTTTCGTAAACATGAATTGTATGTGTGTGCAATAGTCTAATTCACACACACACACACACACACACACACACACACACACACATATATAAAATTAAAGACATGTCACTATAAATGTAATGTGTTATGTTTATGTGTCACTTGAAAATTGTGTTTTCCATCTGTTGATGATTTGTCATGTAGGGTTTTGGGAAAAAGTCACCTAACCTAAACCTAACCCGATGCAATACCCAAGTTAACCCCTTATGGTAGAGTGATAACAGAAGTTTCCATCAAGGGAAATTCGAATCCCAACATCCTATTAACTTTTAAGGATCAAAAAGTTGTCCTAGGGGGTTATTTTGGTGAAAAATAAGTGCTCTCATGATAGTACTATGGGTTGGGGGTCTAAATTTAATCTTTAGTAGGCCTAGATGACCTTGGGAACCCTGCAAACATGTCACTTTCTTAGAATTTCGAAATTGAAGAGTTCACATGTTTCTACCACTTGGTCAAGATTACAAATTTAGAAAGGGGCAAGGATGTAAGAAAGGGAGGCTTCTTGTTTGGGCCATTTTTAGTTGAGTTAGAAGTTGGAGGCTTTTTTAGAGGGCTTGGGGGAAATTAGTGGGTTGTCTACCCACTCTCTAACTTTAGAGACTATTAGGGTTTGGAAGCTTGGGAGGGAGCTCTTCTACAACCATTCATTACCATTTTGCAAAAGGATTCAAGATTTTTTTCTTCTTTCCCATATAGTGTTATTCTTAAAAAATTGCATAATTACATTGCATTCATGAGCATGAAGGAGTGTGAGTTCATATTGTAAGTAGATTTCATGGTATTGTGTTGTGATGTAGTGTTCATGTAAATTTTTGAATGGTGTTCCATTTTGTGGGAAGATATGATATTGTTGGGTTGACATGAAATGTGTTGTTGCATTTGATTTTCTCTTTGTTTCTCCATTTTGTTATGTATGTTGCTTATGGGCGTAAGGACTTCACTCACCCTTTGAGAAGGGAAGAGAAGTCTAGGTTGAAGGGGTTAGTTGGGCTTGAAAATGTATTGAGAACCTTGGAGTATGGGCTTCAAGGAAGCTATAGTTGATGGTAGTATGTTTGGACGATGATTTTGAAAGCCCCAAAAGAGCATGAAATTGTTGATTTGTGGAAGCCCTGAAAGGGAATGAAACTTTTTTATTATAGATATTGTTTGATATGGAAAGTCTCCATTTGTGAAACACACCTTCAATTCCATTGGTGAACCATTGTGAAATATCCTTGGGATGGAATTGTTCAAGTGTTGTAATGTGATGTATATGCATTATGAGATTGGAATGAAACCCTATTTGAGCCTTGTTCCCCGAGCTTGGGGGTGATCTCTTTGGAGGCCTATGGTTGGGAGGAGAGTACCCATGGTTATTGTTGTTATTGTGATATATTTGCATATTTGTTGTCCAAAGGAGCAATGGAAAGAATGCTTGGAATCATCATCTTGTAGAGGTTGCTTGAAAGAAAAACTTGTTAATGTGTAGTTTGCATGTATTGGAGAATCTCCCTCCACCTTATTCATGTTGTTGTGATTTATGATTGTGTAGTAGAAGGAAGGGATGGGTCATTTTGTAATGTTTTGAAAGGATGAAATCCTCGTCCATGTTATTGTGTATTGTATTGTAAAATTTAAACTCTTGACTTATGATCTTGCATTTTCACTTTATGTACATCATTGTGAGGAATGAATCCATGAAGAAAATGGTGAAATGTGGTTATTTTCATATATGTTTTGTAACATGCATTTAGATGTAATTAATTAAAAGAATTGTAGTATGATAGTCACTATTGAATGTGAAAGAGATTTATTTTTAAAAGTAATCTAATGGTTTGGCACTCAAAATAAACTTGCAAATATGGAACCACACTCGTTGAGTGATGAATCAATATAAGAAAATTTATCTCAAAGATGGTTCAAGTAGAGAAATTTCAGTATGCATTAATTCAATGAGAAGCTTCATTTTTAGTTTCATTATTGAAAGGAAAAGGTTATTCTTTAGTTCTCATAATTGATCTTGTTCCAAATGCATTTTATTTGTTAAGTTATTGTTTAAAGTGATATTAAAAAGATCTATTAATCTAGATAAACCATATTAAAATGTTAAAATAACATCCTATTTGATTAGAGAAGATAAATCAAATAGGTTACATAGTATAAACTACCAAGAGAAAATAGACCTGTACGTGCACTTTTGCTCTCTAGAATTTGTATAGAGAGCATAAAATAATCCTATCTTCTATTACAGACCATTAAAATAATCAAGATAATATCCCTTGGAATCTTGTGAATATAGAGGAACAATAAGCTAAAAGTATTGGTCAAAGGAAAAGAATAAAAAAGAAGAAGAGAAGACTAGCCCATAATGAACCTGACCCAAGTTTGGCACACAAGTCACATCAAAAATAAGAATTAAAAAAATAAAATATATAAATATTTATATAAAATAAAATAAAGTGAAATAGGATATGACTCACCCTATAAAGGATCATATACTAAGAACAATACATATTAGAAGGAAAGAAAAAAAAAACTAAACAAAATCTTTACCTAAGCCAACCACCCTAGGCATAATACCTGCCACTCTCTCTGCCACATGTGCTAAGGTTTCCTTTGCCTCTTGGGACATGTCTATTCCTCCCAATCACATGACCTAGGGAGATTTAAAAAAAACATGGCAAATTGAGTTTTTGGGGAAAAAAAGAAAGTATTCAAACCAAAATTTAAACAAGGATCTCCTTTCTAAGCATGGTGTTTAGTGCCTAAGGTGGGCCACTTTGATAAGGAACATCCTCTCTCATGACCCACATGAGTGTTGGAGGGAAGGCCACACCTAGGATAGGTAGGAAAGTATGTTAGGAAGGTAGGTTAGAAAAGTATGTTAGAGGCTATGGTTAATAAGTGAGGAGAATGGTGTTAGAAACTAGGAGTATGGGACAAATTGATGTTAGTTTATAAAAATAGTAAAAGTGGGAAGAAATAAATGAAGGTAGGATGTTTTAGAAAATTAGTTAGCAATAATTGTGATATATAGATAATAATAGTACATTGTTAAAGTTGATTTAAGTGTTTTAAAAGGGATAGTGAATTTTTGGGAATCACTAATTAGTAATTAGTAATAAGTGGATAATAAAATTATACTAGTAAGATAAGAATTAGTTGTTAGTAGTATATAGTGATTCATAAAATTTGTGATTGTTAGGAGTTCAGTGAATAACATAAAGAAAATATACAATTGATAGGATCACATGTAATAACCTAAAGATGGATCATGGTTAGGAGAGGCATTCCTACATAATAAAACTTCTCAATGGAAAAGAGATTTTAATATAGATTGCATAATGAATATTGGATTACTAGTATTCTAGTAGGAAATAGGTCAATTAGTAAGTATTTATACATGAGAGAATACTCTTACTCTAACATAGCTTGTGATAACTAGAAATCGATATTAAGGTGTTACCATCAAATAAGACAATGACATTTTACTGAAATGAGATCAGATTCTAGGATGATAAGGCATATTATCTAAATGACTAATATATCCACTAATGCATCCACTATAACTTGATTAAGGAAGTGCTACACTTAGAAAACTTTAAATAAAACCCTTGTTATTAAGATGCAAGTATTGAAGTCATTTTTTTTAGTGTTGAATCTTTTGTACACCTTGTACACTATAAGTACTTACATCTTGAGCACTCAGCTTATAAACAAACTAGATGCAACTTATTATTGTTAATGTATAATTAACCTAGGACTGCTTTGTCTCAAAAAAAAAGTTAGTAGTATTTTGCCTTGAAACTTTGGCCATGACAAAAATAATGACCCCATCATACTTGACATTGATCAACCTTGAAAAAAAATTTATTGATCATCATATTCATCACCATTATCATGAGAATCATCATCATCATCATATTCTTCATTATTGGGTAATAGTCATTCATGCTCATCATTTACTTCATCTTCTGATTCTTTAGTATCTTCTTCTTCCATCACATTATACTTTACTAAAATTCCTCTTGGATCATGTCTAACAAAAAATAACCAACTTGGTTTGTGTGCAACATCAAAATAAAATACTTGATTTCATTGGCTTGGAAGAACATAGGGCTCATCTCCAATTGGCTCAAATGACCTTGTATTAATCATTGTAAATCCACTATCATGTTCAATAATAGTCTTATTAAGATCATTTTGATTCAACCATAGCCTATACCATTTGACAAAAAATAGAATTAATTTAAATGAATTAAAGTCTCACTCAAGTATATCATCCAAAATTCCATAGTATCAATTTTCAGATTGTTGAGGATGTATGTCATTTCTAGACTAAATATTGGTGACCACAAAGATTGCACTTATTCTAGAATCACAAGTTTTCTTCATTTTGTCTAACTTTTTTATGTGATATTTATGGCTATGGTAGTACATAGCGTTGTGGTGTTTGACCTGCAACTATTCAAACATGTCAAGATTATTTGCATCAATCTATGAGTTGATATTAAACTTATGGCTCATGATTAGTAATCTCTACATACCTTTGTATCTCTTAAACCATATGCTAGATCAAGTACCATTAGAGTCACATTGGAATCTCCATTACAATGAGCTTCTTTAACCAATAATCCAATATTGTCACATGTTAATGAGTGACCATTTTCTTGAGATTATTGAATCCATACTGTCATCTAATCAATATTGTTTACAATATAAAAATATAGTGCATCCCACTCACAACCAACTATAAAGAAAACAATTACCAGTTAGAAAAAAATTATATTTATGATGGATAAGAATTAATTAACTACAAAAAAAAACTTAGAATTACCTCTCACTCTCCTCAATTTTAACTTTCCCCATTAGGTACCCCCCTTCAAATTTGTTAATAGAGTTGGGATCCCAAATGCAATATACATGGATATTTGTTGCAAAGTTTGGAAGATATTAACTAATGTACAGCATGGTCTAGTATACCATAGAACCCTCAGGATGTGCTCTTTGTCAAACCAAGCCCTTCATAAATTTTAAGTGCCTCTCAACCATCCACATTGACCTAGTTTATATAGTGCACAATTCAATTTGCTCAACTTGATGTATGACGTAGTGTTCTTGAGCATTGAAAAAGGTTGAAGGTAGACACTTTTGCATTTCACACATAAGTTGTGGAATTTTTCTCTTCCAATATTTAATATCTTTTTTTATCAATTTTTTTAGATAATAACCACCTAAAAGAGATTCAACACGCAAGAACATATAAACAAGATTTCAAATAAAATTATACAATATAGTACATAAAAAGTAAAGCAAGTCATAAATATAATAAATGTGCAAAAAATCTAAGAGAAAAAACTTCTAACCTCATGTATTTTCCAAGATCATATATAACTTGTTTATTACTATTGTTAAACTAGTGTGGGAGGGATAGAGGTAGGACGTACTGCAATCATTGAAAAATGATAATTTCAATATATTATTAAATGATGCAATACATAGTACATTCAATTTTACAAATATATTGTAAATAGAGAACATGACTTACCTTGATGAAGGTATGTCAATCATGTGTTTTCAACCTTGGACCAAAATCACCTTTCTTTGATACAAGAGTGCTTATATTTGTAGTAAATCTTGTGGGAATTTTTTTAAAATTTTATTACCTTTTTTAATGAATCACTTTGTTGCTCCATTAAATAACCAAGGAAGGGTACTTGTATTTATGCGGTCTCCATTGGTATTTTGATTCAATGAAATATTTTAGTGCATGATTAGATTCATGAATGTTAGTATGAATTTTGGCAATTTTTTCTCTATCATGCCTTCCATCCAATATTTTTCATAGTTTCTCTGCTACATTCTTTCCAATATGCATAGCATCAAACAAATGGATGATTGAAGATGGTAACCTACTAAACTAAGTAGGATAACTTTTCGTTCCTCTAGGAAGTTGGTCATTTGTGTCTTGACAACCTTCACAAGCATTAATTACATCACTACTAAATATTCTATGCACCCAAAAATGGTCGCCTAGACTATGGGCCCTCATTATTCAATTTATCAATTTATCAAATTTTTTGAATCAATGGTTTGTAATATATTCAAATCAATTTCCTTGATCAAATTCGATTTATTTTATTTCTAAGATTGATCATTTTATTCCAAGTCTTATTTAATTAAAAGAAAATCTTCTCTTTTAATTAAATAAAATAAAATCTCCATTTAATTAAAAGAAAACCTCTCTTTTAATTAAACAGTTCATCCACATTTAATTAATTAAGAGAAAAATCTCTCTTTTAATTTAATTAAATATCTTCTATTTAATTAAAAAGAACTTGCTCCCTTTTTAATTAAATAAAAATCCCACTTAAATATCTCTTTTGATGAAAAAAGGAAATAAAATAAATTCTTTTTATTTAATTTCTCTACACTTAAAAATTTGATCTAAGTGGGATTTATCTTTCCACTTTCTCCTCAACCACTCCTCTTTTCTAATTGGTGGAATCTTGTCTCACATGGATCACCACTTTCTTCTCAACCACTCCTCTTTTATCATTGGTGGAATTTTTTCTCACATGGATCAAGCTCTATTATCCCATATTGGTTGTGAGAAGCCTCTCACCTCCATAATTTCCTTTATAAGGGAGAGCCCTCTCCTCATGTTAGACACCCATGATTATGCTATTGTTATGCTGTAGGTTTGAAGACCAATTTTTGAAGGAGTTTGAATACAAAAGCTTTTTGTGGAGAACTATTTTTTTGTCTTTTTCTCTCTTGCACCCATCATGGGCTTTTAGCTTAGATCTTGCATTTATAGATTAGATTTTGCTTTCATAGATTAGATCTTATTTTCATGCATATTTGAAGATCATGGAGACTAGCATTCTTGCTTTTCCTCTTTGAATCTCTCATCTCATGGTGTACTTGCATGGGCACAAAAATAGGTCAAACTAAGGGCCTCCATTGCAAACCCTTGCACTCTATGAGTAGAGAGCTATGGATCGATTTGTGAGGGCTCATTCTTGAGTTTTCTTACATGTAATGATTCATAGAAGTGTGACAACATTTTAGCACACATTTTTGGCGCCCACTGTCTTGAACTCTAGAGTGTCTTTTGTTGTCCCCTTGAAACACTTAGGAGATTTGAGACATCATCCTTGATTGTTTTTGCACAACCATTCTTATAGTCATCTTGGCATCTATGCCTTGATGCGAGCATAGTTTTTCTATATTAAATTGGGTAAGCTAACATCGAAGTCATCTTGACCTTTATGTCTTTGATGCTTATGTTAGAATCTTTCCACATTTCAATCCAATATAAATTGCATTCATATCTTCATAGTTGCATTTTTAACTAGTGATAATTGTGTGATTTTTTGATGTCCGTTAATAATGGCCCAATGATGAAAATAAGTTTTTTTACATTCTCTAATGAATGATGAACACAAAATCCTATGTTACAGTTGCTCTTTTGCAAGTACACCATTGCATTTCATATAGCTTGCATTATTAGACTTCATGTTAGTTTGCATTTTTAGGCTGTATTATGAGTTTGAGAGGGTTCTCCTTTCATCTTTATTGTGGACATTTAATCAATTGTGGTCACATTTTGATCTTCATTTCCTTATTTTCTTTCGTGATCTCAATCGAAATTTCTATCTTAAATAGTTGATTGATTTTTGGAGCATTTTCTTTTCTTATTTCTATTTCTTTCCATATCTTTCAAACTTCTATCTTCCATTTTCTTTTTCCCCACTTCTTTTCTTCTAAATCACCTTTGGGGCATAATATTTCATGCTTGATGATCTACCTTGGTTCTATGATTCTTATATCTTTCATCTTACATCAAGAACCTTATCTTTTGTTCGATTTGATCAAATTTATCAATTTGTTGTTTCTCCTCTATCTCATTTCAATTTCGATCACAAGGGGGCAGTAATTATCAATTTCAATCCTTGATTCAGTTTTATCAATTTTATCCTTGACTTTTTCAAGTTAAAATTTATTTGTATTCTTTGTCCTAATGTGTTCCCGAGTCGACCACACATCTAGGTTGTTTTGTGATCCCAAATTGACCTCACAATTCAATTTCTTTCTTTGACTACATGTGTTCCCGAATCGATCACACATTAGTCAAAGAGGGGCAAATGTATGCACCCAAAAATGGTCGCCTAGACTATGGGCCCTCATTATTCAATTTATCAATTTATCAAATTTTTTGAATCAATGGTTTGTAATATATTCAAATCAATTTCCTTGATCAAATTCAATTTATTTTATTTCTAAGATTGATCATTTTATTCCAAGTCTTATTTAATTAAAAGAAAATCTTCTCTTTTAATTAAATAAAATAAAATCCCCATTTAATTAAAAGAAAACCTCTCTTTTAATTAAACAGTTCATCCACATTTAATTAATTAAGAGAAAAACCTCTCTTTTAATTTAATTAAATATCTTCTATTTAATTAAAAAGAGCTTGCTCCCTTTTTAATTAAATAAAAATCCCACTTAAATATCTCTTTTGATGAAAAAAGGAAATAAAATAAATTCTTTTTATTTAATTTCTCTACACTTAAAAATGTGATCTAAGTGGGATTTATCTTTCCACTTTCTCCTCAACCACTCCTCTTTTCTAATTGGTGGAATCTTGTCTCACATGGATCACCACTTTCTTCTCAATCACTCCTCTTTTCTCATTGGTGGAATTTTGTCTCACATGGATCAAGCTCTATTATCCCATATTGGTTGTGAGAAGCCTCTCACCTCCATAATTTCCTTTATAAGGGAGAGCCCTCTCCTCATGTTAGACACCCATGATTATGCTATCGTTATGCTGTAGGTTTGAAAACCAATTTTTGAAAGAGTTTGAATACAAAAGCTTTTTGTGGAGAACTTCTATTTTCTTGTCTTTTTCTCTCTTGCACCCATCATGGGCTTTTAGCTTAGATCTTGCATTTATAGATTAGATTTTGCTTTCATAGATTAGATCTTATTTTCATGCATATTTGAAGATCATGGAGACTAGCATTCTTGCTTTTCCTCTTTGAATCTCTCATCTCATGGTGTACTTGCATGGGCACAAAAATAGGTCAAACTAAGGGCCTCCATTGCAAACCCTTGCACTCCATGAGTAGAGAGCTATGGATCGATTTGTGAGGGCTCATTCTTGAGTTTTCTTACATGTAATGATTCATAGAAGTGTGACAAACATTTTAGCACACAAATATAAGACAATATAAAATATAAATTTAAAACTTTAGACCACAAGCTGGACATTACCTCGTCAATTTAGTTGATTGGATTCCAACTTCCATAGATGAGGTGTCATTCTTCATGGCCTTGTTGTTGTCTCTTATTTCCCATTCAATGTGACTCCCTTTAGCATGACCATGTTGCCTATAATGACTCTAGGCTGTTGTGATTAGAATTCTTTGATTCTTTAAGCCCTTGCACTTTTTGCAAGGATAATTACATTTATTATTCAAAATTGGTACCACATTGTAGCCATTGTCTCATTATTTTGTTTTGGGTTCATATTGTCATATGTGGTCTTTCTTCATAGGAAAATATATCTGCAAAATATTTGAGATGTTGTACTTAATGTTTATATCTGCACATATGGTTTTGAAAGAAAAATTTGGTGTAACTAATGTGTACATTTTCAAAAAAATTGGACATGTTGTAGTTAATATTTATATCTGCACATATGGTTTTGAAAGAAAATTTAGTGTAACTAATGTGTATATCTGCAAAAAAATTGGACATGTTGTACTTAATGTTTATATCTACACATATGGTTTTGAAAGAAAAATCTGGTGTAACTAATGTTTATATCTGCAAAAAAATTAAACATGTTGTACTTGATGTTTATATTTACACATATGGTTTTGAAAGAAAAATTTGTTGTAACTAATTGGAAAATCTACAAAAAAAATTTGGACATGTTGTACTTAATGTTTATATCTATACATATGGTTTCGAAAGAAAAATTTGGTGTCATCAAGAGTTGAATTGTTCTATGAATGTCCTAGTTTATTAATGTTTGTCCAAAAATTGTAAACTTTCTATTATATATTTTGATGGATTGGTGGTCACATTCAAATTCAATCCTTTCCCTCTGCATGATTTAGTTTGTAACATAGATCTTCTACACTAAATATTATTCTTGGATTAAGAGCTTTTATCCATCCATAAATAGAACCATCAACCTCCTTTATGTTATATCAATGGCCAATATTGATAACTCTAAAAATCAGCAATGTAGGTGTCCACTAAACAACATAGTTCAAATTAAGCCAACTTCTTAAAATGATGTTTAGGGTCAAATTTGGCAATAGGCCTCTTAGTGAACTCTTCATAAGAGGTACTCTTATCATGTCCCATTATGATCATTTTGTGGTGCCACCAATGATGAGAAATAACAACCAAGTGAATAGCATCATATTTAAATGGCCTCATCTTCTAGCATGGTGATAAACCAAAAATAGGTATATATTTTTACAACCCATGTTCTTTTCATTGTCTTGCTAGACATATCATAGTAGAAGAGGATCAAATTTCCAAGCTTTTTCTGCAAGTCATTTTCATATGGTCTTCAACTCTATAAATTAGTCAGAGATCCTTATAATCTCTTAAAGATGTCTCAGGTTGGACCTACACTTGACTATTTTGTTTTAGTCTTGCATGAAGTGATCTTGCAAACCATTTTATTTAGGTTCATTTTCATCTTGTGTTTGGACTCTAGGAGAAATATAGGCATGAGAGGTCTACTATTAGTTATTCTAGCATGCTAATTTGTAGTGTTGTTATTTAGTGAGTTGGTCCCCTTGGCCATTATTTCCAGCACTATTATTATTATTACTATTGCTATTGTCCCCAATAAGCCACCATATCCACCAATAGAAAAATGCATTAATTTTCTTATGTTGTCCCCTAACCAACATATTTACAATGTTCATTGCAAAGTCTTCTCCTATGTCTATCACCCATATTCACTTCTCTCTATTCTATGACTACTAAAGGATTAAAATTACTTTTTTCAATCCTTGAAAATTAATACTAATGCGAACCAAGTACTCTGGAAATTGTTTTCCTTTTTGGAACTTTTGGGGACTACCATTTTCTCTATTTCTACAAATATCTCTACTCCCTTCCATTCAAAAGAAACATAAGAAAGCATGATAACCAACTCTTATACCACTGAAGTAACACTACTAGCCTATGCCCAAAATTCAACCCTTTCCCTCTACATGTCTATATATATTTGCAATATGTGTATGTATGAATGAACTCAAACCTATACCAAAGTGGAAAAAATTATTGAGCCCATGTACCAAGACTATAACTCAAATTGGCAACTTAGATGAAAATTTAAGCATAATTTAAATACTCCATCTGAGTTGCAAAAAGCAACATCAAGGATTCAAAATCCAAAATTAATCACCATGATGTAACTAAAGTAAGAGAATTATGACAAGTGCCAACTCGAAAACTTACTAAAAATTAACGTGCTCTCTAAGAAGTTTGTTGAACACCCCAAAGGTCAAAACACTTTTAAAATCATCATCACAATCTAAATAGCCAATTGAGGTTAATGCCAACAATGGAAAGCAAGAAAGGTTGGAGGTGTGCCCTATAAGATCTAAGTCCCCTTACCAATACCAATTAGCCTATAGGAACTCAAAATATACACTAACAGTCTTCGCACAAATTAGCCCTAAGAAAGGGGCTTTACCTACTTTACCATGCAATGTCCTCCACAAGTAGGTTTCTCCTTTGAACCAAATTATCTCTAATGATCCTCTTCTTTAAAGTATAGTCCATGTAATCTAGGGACATGTCCTAGGCCTATTTGACCCATCCTAAAAAAGGGCCATAAGAATGCCATAGGTATGTTCTATAGTATTAATGCCTTAGTTTTGATAATTTATTTGAATTTGACTCTCATGTAAACTCTTAATTTAATGCAGAATCTTTTGGTCTTTCTTTGTTTTTAAAATTGTATGGCTCATTTGGAAGTTTGGAAATGACTATTTTTTTAGTGGTAGAGATAGAGCTCTTACTGTGTCACCGACAAGACTCATTTTCACAAGGTTGATGTGCAGATCATAGTTACATTGAGATTAGTCAAGAAAAAGTTTGAAAGGCTATTATAGGATGTAATAGAGAAAATAATTATGTGGTAAATCTCCCATGGCTTCAAATGGGATAGAAGATTTGTGGGGAAGTCCTTGTTTGAGATTGCACTAGAGAACATTATAGAAGAATTGAATGAGCAACATGAGAGGGATAAACAAGATGCTGCTACAATAATATGTGTGGCTATAGTTTCCATTGCAGCAGTACTAGGCATTGAGATTCAAGTAGTTGTAGTGCTAATGCATCCATATAGAGATTACATATAGCAAGATAGAGAACTAAGCTGGAAGGAGGTTCCACTTGGCTGAATAGTGTCAATGAAAAGGGTTTGACACATATGAGTTGCAATCTTGGTCTATTTTTTGTGGCATATTGGAGACATTTTAATGATATAGATGTACTACTATTGGAAAAATTTAGATGTAAAAATGTTTGTGTTGATGTTGTATATGATCATATAGCTGATGTATATTCTGGTATAGCTAACAAATACTCGATAATGCTTGCAAAACTTGCTAGAAAATGATAAAAGAGTTACTCTTCCATAGAGGTTGACTTTCATGTTTTTGTCTTTGTTTTAATAAATAAAAAATTCTTCATGTAGGTCTTTAGGGGAAAACTTTCATTACCTATGATGAAATATCAAACATTATAGTGAAATTAATATTTTTAACTTTTAGGAAATGAATTACATACATTTTATTTTAATTAAGCCATTTTCAAGACTGGCAACCAAAACGTTGTACACAATCCATACAATACTTTCTCCAATTTTTCCAACCCATTGAAAAGGTTCTCCTCATTCTTTTAAAGGTTCCCCCATTGGTTTCATAGCTATTCCAAATAGTTAGAGCATTGCAAACATGAATTTTCAAAACCTTGCAAAAAAGTTGCTCTTAGCAAGAAAATGTTGTCATGACAACATGACAACATTTTAGTAACTTTTTTCCCAAATTAGAGCTAGAACTCCAAACTTGTTACAATGAACAAATAGACATATAATATACATTAAAGGACCTCAAATAACATATTCAAGGCCATGGTAACCTTAGTAGACCATTTTACCCTTTCTAGAACCTAAGTCACCTAGTTGACAACATTTTGCACTTTCTAGGAACTTGGCCATTTTGGGTCTTGCTAACTCTCCTAAACACACCTAAGGACCAAATAGGACCTCTTATTAAAATATTTATTTAGCTTATCATCACTACAAGCCAAAAAAAAAAGGAAGCCCAAAAGAACCTAGGTTAATAATGGGGCTTGTCAAACTCATTGCTGTCACATTGATTATCATGTTGTGGTTATCCAAAAAATTAAGGCATAATGAAGAGGCTAAAACTGTTGTAAGAGAAATGTCCATGAATTTTTGACTTCATTTCTTATGGTGTATGGAAATTTTTTGGGAACATGTAACATCCCCTTTTGGGATTTAACCAGTTTTTCTTTAAAGGATAACAAACCCAAAGGCACAACTTATTTACAAGAGTGTTATCTCACTCAATTACATAGTAGTTACTAAATTTAGGAGAAGAATCAATCATTGAAAAAAATATTATGAATATTTCTATTTGTAAACATACATACTAGAGCTTCAACCATATTAGAAACTTGAGGGGAAAACACCATAGGATGTCAGGAGACTATCCTCGACAATTAAGCCCAGTAGCATCAAACAAGCAACTAATTCAATCTGACCCCTTGGCCCACAAGCAACAAACTCAATGTGGGCCCATACACAACCAACTTATTCAGTGCCTACCTAATGGATAGGGCCCATATTCTTGCATCCCTATTGTGTTTCCTTGCCCTTTTTGATAAGATTGTTGTATTACATCTAATGAGTGATTATGAGTTATAACTCCTTGGTGGATTGTCAAGTTAATCAAATAAATAAATCAATAATTCAGATAAAAAGATTAAGTAATGGAATTAATTGTTTCACACATCCAATGTTTATTGTTGATCTTGACATACATTATCACAAGAATGATATGAATTAGTTTTCAAATAAAAAATTAGAAACTAGTAGTGACCCTTGTCTGAGAACTCTCTGTCCATTAAGAAAGATTTCTCAATAGAGCTAGGAAATATTTATCGAAATTTCTTTAATAAGAGCATGATCCTATAACATGTTCTAGAACAATAATTTATGATTAATAGGAAAGTAATTTTAATATATATTTTTTTCATTCTTTATTCAGGAGACCAAGCCTAGACAAACTATTCTTTGCATATGTAATTGGTTTTTTGTCTTTGTAAATAAGGTGGCTAAAATAATAAAAATATTGAACATGATTTTTGAATTAATGAATTGATTCTATTTCTTGTCAATTACATAATTTGATTGGTACAACTTATATTTTATCTTCCCTATCTGGAATGTTCGCTCCTTAAAAAGGACTTAAAACACATCCATAATATATTTGTCATTGCCAAACGATGCATCTTAAGTGATATCACTGATACATCTTAAGTGATATAACTGATATGTCTTTACTCCATTTGTATCTCTTCATAAAAAACATGATAATATCCACATTAATTGTTATTACATGGACTAATTAAACATATTTAACATTTCCTTCTATTTTACTATAGTTAGCATCTCTTAATAATCGATGTTCATGCTAATAATGTCCATTACACTAACCTGAAAATGGCTCTTGTGTTGCTGGAAATTGTCACCAAAAACACCCAACGTGCCCAAATAATTTGCATTCACTTTTATTTTATGGTGGGAAACCCTAAGTTGGTTGAAATTTTGACCAACTCAAGAATATTTTTTTATAAAAAAAGTATTCAAGAAGCCTATTTAGGGCTTGGTCGAAATAAAAGGTCAAAAATTGACCTAAAATATACTAATGGCTATCATTTTTAAGTATAAGAATACAAAATAGTGAACAAATATATAATCAATTTAAGGACTTCAATTTTTTTTTAAAAATCAGCAAATTAAAAGGTTACACCAACTTGTTGAATTTCTACTTCATATAAATATCATTGACACAATTTTTAGAAGTGTGATGTACTTGTTATGTAGGAATATTCTTCTAATATATCTAATTATATTATATTTAAACTATATTGCTGGCAAATAAACACATACAAATAATTATAAAAATGATAGTTTGTAGTCATTATGAAAATTTCATTTGACATTTTAGCATACTTTACTAGCCATTGCTTTTTTATTTTTCCATGCTTATCAAATATTCTAATGTCAAAATAATACATACCTTCAATCTCATCCAAAAGGTTAAGCCTAATTAGTTAAGTCAATGTTTCTTATGTTGAAGAACCTAGTTTTGTAAATGCTGAAAATAGTATTGTTGTAGCTTCCATGACATGCCCCTATTTGAGTTGGGAACACTTTTGGTCCAAATTTATTTTAATTTTCTCGTGGGTTCCAAATAGGCACCTTGTGAAGATTTCATACTTCATACACTTGTGATGTTTGAAGTATGATATAGACCTAGTTTGGTTCATATTCCTAGGTTCATAACTACTTTGGCTCTTTGTTGTTTGAGTTATAATGTATCTTCTCTTAGGTTGCGTACTCTTTCTAGTTTTCATACTCATTGGTATATTTTGATCTTTAGATGGAAATCTACAATCATGGATCCTTGGTGGAATTTTTTTGATGTTCTTGGATCATGTGAGGACCTAAATCTAGTACTACAATCTTGTTCCTTATGATTTGGGACTCGACCTATCTTGTTTCTTATTCTTGAGGAATATTCTTGGTCTTGAAGTTGACCTTCATGTCATGATACCTATATATTGTAAGTGTCTCTTTAGGTAGTAGTTTCATAAGTTGTTCAAGATCTTCGGAAGAATATAACAATTCATACAAGCCTGATTATTGATAATGAAGGGGTGAATCAATAATCAACAAGTTCACTACTTGAAAATTCTCAAAACATTGAAGATCAAAATATTCAATCAAAAGCTAACGTAAATAAACATTTCAAAGAATGAAACCACAAGTAAATCAATCACACAAAGTAAAACCATGTTTATCTTATGCAAACCCAATTTGGTTGAAAACCATAGTGTAAGATGATGCTCACAAAATATGTACTCTTTTAGAATATGCCCTATGAGGAACTTTCCCGATTATGGGTTAAAAAAAAATTGTTAGATGATTAAGGGATTTTCCTTCAGGCCTATTAGGATCTTTTATCTCTTAAGATAATCTTGGTTAGAGGACTTTAAATATTCTATTCAAATTCCACCTTGTTAGAGTATGTATAATAAGAATCTTTTAGGATTTTCCTTGCTAAGAGATTTCTCTATTACAATGGTTAGAAAGTGACATATATAATGATCTATGTACTTGCACTACCACTACATGATCAGATCATATTAAGTTCTAAGACTCTTGTACATACCATATACTATTCCTTGGCTTTATCACACTTGATTCCTTCACTTTTTCTATCATTTAATCCTTCTACAATTTGCAATAAGCAATTAGATTCTTCATAAACTTTCCATTATGTATAACTAATTCCATTGCCTTAAAAAAACCATAGATCGAATGATCCACATAAAATTAGATGAGATACAATGTATCTACCCACTCAAACTATTTTTCTCTCATTGTATTGGCTCACTTTTGAATTTCACCTTGGAAATTGAACCATTAGATAAATCATTTTGAATAAAATAAAATTTCATGAAGAATTCTCCTCATACACATACTCCAAGAAATATGAAATCAAATTATTTCCATAATTCATGGAAATAACTTTCTACTTTATGAAAAACTTCACTAATCTCAATAACACTTTAAATCTTTTCATTGATCTACAAATCTTCATCACCTATTCAAGAACTCATTCTTATCTACCTGTTTGTCCTATTAACATCATTTCTAGTCCAAAAAACTACCTTTACCTATGTACATTATATGTTTTTATTGTAACCATATTATCTAAACACTTTTCATAATTATTTCCTACGATCACTTCAATTAATATGTGACCAATGTATAATAATATTCAAATCACTCTATTCTCTATCACTAACTATTTTAGCAGCTACCCACTTTGATCTCTTCAAACATAACTTACTCAATTCTTCATATTAATAGTTTCTATCAGAAATATAACATCATAATATATAGCATAGTCTTTAGGTGTAGAATAGAAAATTCAAAAGCATACTATAAATCATACTTTATTAACACAATATTTGGTATTGAAAAAAATAAGTTAATTATTTGATGCAGGAGCATTCTTGGTGTAAGGGAAATCGTGCATCACCTAAAAATATTTCTATTATCAGTTTTCCAATTTTGTGTTTTAAATAAGGGCAATTCTTTTACAAAGTTGTTATTTGTGGGAGCTTGCTAATTTCATTAAATTGGTATTATGTGCTAAGATTGTTCTATTATCATATATGGAGGTTCATCTTTGACATATTGGCTTGCCAGATGAATTTTATTGTCATATCATATGTATTGGTGTAGTTATTATAGATTTTTTATATGAATTTTGCCTATCCAAACTTCAAGTTTAGCGATGAAGGCCTAAATGACTCTGAAATGAGGTGAAACCTCAACTAATGGATGCTTGCATCATGAGTATTGATAGATCACTAGCCAAGGATTCTAGAATGGGCTTTAATAGCCCATTGGCTCAGCAGTTTGCTAGTTATGCTCTCTAAAAGTGGACACATTTAAAAATGTAATTTGTAAATTGTCTTGAGTTGATCTTACATAATAAAGTGTATTGAAATGAAATAATATGAGGTTGGTCAGGCTCAAGGGTTAGGCATTAGTGTCTAGAACCTTCTCAGAAACTAAAAGGTTCTATATAAAAAAAAGCCCATAGGTTGTCTAGAAATGTTTTCGGTGATAGTCATAGCTCTATCTTGTATACTATTTTAAGGAAGAGGCCCATGTGGGTTTTCATATTATAATTATGTATTTGTGGTAATAATAATAAGACCATATTTTTTTTCTCTTAATTTATGTTGTTCTCTATTTATTTTGTTTGGTGTGGTATTAAGGGGAGAACCCTTTATCAAGTGGTATCAAAGTGGGAGTTTTTGAGTGCATAAATAGATCACCAACTTAGAGCTAGTTTGCACCAAGACCATGATTTGGGGTGTGTGTGGAAAAATCTCCAATTGAGGTAATTTGCACTAGGGTTTCAGCAAAAGCATGAAAATGCATCCACAAAGAGATCATGGTGGAAGAGCCATAGGTGTTATGCCTAAGGGTTTTTGATCTCACCAATGACAAATGAAAGCCTTGAAAGAACAAATGTACAAAGGTGTAAATCTTTCAGTAAGAGATGAACATAAGGATGAAGGAGAAGAAGAAGAAAATGTTGAAGAAGAGAGAATTATGAATCAAGAAGAAGAGAGGCTTTTTAGGGCCATTTCCGAGATTGGAAAAAAAACTAATTTTGAGGTTCTCATAGTTTTAGTTAATCTTAGTCTAGAGGAATTAATCGATTGGATCAATGAATTGGAGGAATAGTTTGAGTATGAAGATATTGAAGATCTGGATAGGGTCAAATTTGCAAAGGCCAAACTAAAGGGTCGTGCAAGGATTTGGTGGTAGGAGATTTAGTTGGAGTGAAATAGAAAAGAGAAGGAAAAAATCACAAGATGGGACCAAATGATATCTAAATTGAAGTTGTAATTCATTCATATAGATTATGATCTTGATATACTAAAGAAGATGCAAGGGTTGAAGTAAGTGGGAAGATCTGTTCAGGAGTATACCAAAGAGTTCTAATGAGTTCTCATTAGAACTGACCACACAAAAACTAATATAGAGAAAGTTTCCTATTATCTTAATGGGTTGAGGCCAACAATTTAGGAGGAGTTGAGTCTTGTTCAAATGACTAGTATTGAGGAGGCATACTAGTTTTCCCTAAAGGTCCATTTGGTTGCGAGAACATAAATATGGGAATTGGAATCTATTATTCTAGAATAGAAAATGGGGATACATATTCTTATTCTTGCTTGGTTCAGTCAAAATTTGTAGGGGAATTCATAGACCCAAACTTTTATGTTTTCTATAATAAATAAAAATGGAATAGGAATATGTATTCCAATTCCACCTATTTAGGTGGAATTGCAAATGCTCGTTTTTGGGCCAAAATTGGAATTTCCAACTTGCAATTCCAATTTTTTTCACCCAAACAAAGAATTAGAAATTTTAAGAATTTACATATGCCTATTCCACTCATATTCATGCTGCCAAGTAGGCTCTAAGAGTTGAGGAAAATATGAATAAGAAGTTTGATAACAAGAATAGTTGAACAGATTACAGTGGAAAATCTAATGTATGATCTTATGGAAGTTGAAATAATGGTCAAAAGAACAAGGATGAGGCTAGCAATAATAGTAAAAACTAGAGGGAAAATAATTCCAATCATTTTTGTGATCAAAACAATAGAGATCAAAGAGGAAGAGGGAAAGGTTCTAGTAGAGGGGGATTTTGTGAAAACAAATTTCAATGTAGAGAGGAAGTGCATAAAGAATTTGAGTGTTCCCAAGGCCAACAAAGGAATGATAGAAGAACCAAAGGCTAGGCTAGAGTAGCACATGTTAATGAAGATGCCAAAGAATCACATTTTGAAGATGCTAAAAGATGAAAAGTCCTAGTTAAAAGAAGAGTCTTGTTGAGTGGTGAGAATGAACTTGATCAAAGAAGGAGCTTGTTTCATACAAGGTGCAAATGTGAAGATACATGTTGTAATGTGATTATTGATATTGGAAGTACTAAAAATTAGGTGTTAGAAAAGATGACCACAAAGCTAAAGCTAAAGAGGAAAAAACACATATATCTATACCATATTGCCTGAATGCAGGATGACCACAAGGTCATGGTCAATGAGTAGTGGCTAGTGAAGTTCAAGATTGAAAGATGCTAGGATAAAGTTCTTTGTGATATCATACCTATGGAAATATGTCATATGTTGGTGGTAGGTCATGGTAGCTTGACAAACACATTGTACATGATGGATGTAAAAACCTATACTCTGAAAAAGGATGGAGTGAAACATAAGTTGAAGCCATTAAAGGAGAAGGAAGAAAAGGTATGTATTGCTTCTAGAATATGTTTTGTTAATGGAAAGAAATTTCTCAAGAAAATGACACATGAGCATATGTGTTTTGTTGTAATTCCAAAAGATATTAAAGAAGAATTGGAGGAGGTAAATGCACAAGTTGTAGTTTTTTTGGAAGAGTTTCTAGATATTGTGTTAGATAACATACTTGATGGATTACCCCTAGCATGGAAGATCAATCACCAGATGAACTTGATAACGGGATCTAATTTTCTAAATAAGGTAGATCATAGAATGACACTAGCTAAAAGTGAGTAGTTAAACATACAAGTGCATGATTTGTTGCAAAAGAGGTTGATTGATGAGGTTCTAAGTCTGTGTATTATACCATTAAAATTAGCACCTAAGAAGAATAAATAATGGAGAATTTGTATAGATACTTGATCTATTGACAATATCACAATCAAGTATGGATTTACATTTTTGCAGATGGATGATATTATGGACTATTTGAATGGAGTTTTGTATTTGACAAAGATAGATCTAAAGAGTGGGTGCCATCCAATTTAGATTAGAGGAGGAGATGAGTGGAAGAATTCCTTCAAGAAAATGGAATCATTGAATTAGTGGTTAGTCATACCTTTTGGGCTAACAACTGCACTGAGCACTTTGAAGAGGCTTATGAATGAGGTATTGAAGAAGTTTCTAGGTAAGTTTTTCATTATTTACCTAGATGATATTTTAATATTTAGTATGACACTATAAGGGAATTTGATGCACATATATAAGGTGTTTGATCATTTGAGGGAGGAAAACTTGATGATGAATTTGAAGAAATGCAATTTTGTGAAGGAGTTAGTGTACTTGGGATTTGTGGTATCAATAGAAGGTTTGAAAATGGATCCTAAGAACGTAAAGGTTATCCTCAAATGGCCTAATCGAAGGATTGCAATAGAGGTAAGATTTTTTTTTGGATTGGCTAGTTTTAACAAAAAAATTATCAGAGGTTTTAGGAGTATTTGTGGACCTTTGACTGAAACAATGAGAGAAGATAGGAAATAATTTGTGGAATGTAGGGACATTTAAGAATTTTAATATGTTGAAATAGAAATGTATAGAGTATCCTATTTTAACACTTCTAGATTTTAGTAAGGTGTTTCAAGTAGAGTGTGATGCTAGTGGTACAACAATAGAAGTTGTTTTGAGCCAAAAAGGTAGACTTGTTGCCTATTTCAGTAAAAAAATAAATTATGAAAAAAAAGGTTTTATGTTTATGATCATAGATTTTATGCTATAGTTTAGGCATTAAAGAAATAGAGACATTGTCTTCTTCCTAAGGTGTTTGTTTTGTATTCTAGTCATTAAACATTGTAATATTTGAATATTTAAGGAAAATTAAATCAAAGGCATTTGAAGTGGGTTGAAATTTTGTAGAGTTATATATTAGTTTTGAAACATAGGAATGGGAAGTCTAATAGAGTTGCAGATGCTCTTAGTAGAAGATAAATTTTGCTGACATAAATGTTGAGGTAGGTGGTTGGGTTCATGGAACTCAAGAATTTTTATACAAGGGATCCTAATTTTGGTGAGGTTTGGAAAGCTTGTACAAAACCTATTATACTTGTTAGGACAAAGTGGTTGGATTTCATAATCCAAGATGATATGTTATTCAAGGGAAGTTAGTTGATAATTCCCATAAGTTCCATGAGAGAGAATCTCATAAAGGAGAAGCTTAGTGGGGGATTGGTGGGACACTTTGGTAGACATAAAAACATTGCTTTGGTTGCTAAGAATTATTACTAGCCATAGATGTAGAAAGATGTGAAGAACTTTGTAAAATGTTGTAGTGTATGATAGATGGAAAAAAGAGTGAAGAAAAATATTGGGGTGTATAAGCTATAACCTATACTTGAGAAGCCATGGAAAGATGTTAGCATGGATTTTGTTCTCTATTTACCAAGGACATAGTAAGGGAATGATTTGACATTTATAGTAGTCAACAATTTTTTTAAAATGACATGTTTCATTTCTTGAAAGAAGACAAGTGATGCTATTCATGTGGCAAAGTTATTTTTAATAGAAGTGGTAAGACTACATGGTCTTCCAAAGAGTATAGTTTCTAATCGAGATACCAAGTTTTTTGGGTATTTCTAGTGTACATTGTAGAAGAAGTTGAATATAGATTTGAATTAGTTCATCCCATCATCAAAAAAATGATGGACAAATAGAAGTTGTGAACCATAATTTGGGGACTTTGTTGGGATGCTTGGTTAGAGATAAGAAAAAAGTTTGGGATCTGATTTTACCATATGAAGAATTCACATATAATAATTTTTCCAATAGTGGTTCTAGTAAATCACCATTCCATACTATCTATTGGAATAGTCCTAGAAATGCCTCTAAATTGAGGTAGTTGGATAAAGGAGAAATAGGTAGTGCTAAAGAAGAAGGTTTTCCTGAGCATTGGAAGACCATCCATGAGGAGGTGAGGAAGCACATTACAAAAATGAATACAATATGTAAGGCTAGGGTAGATGTGAAAATGAGGCATAAGGAACTTTAGATTGGTGATGAATTCATGGTTCACTTGAGGAAGGAGAGATTTCTACTGGGTACATATAATAAGCTAAAAATGAAGAAATTTGGATTGTGCAATATATTGAAAAAGCATGAATTTGGAAATTCTTATGAAGTAGGGTTGCCTACTGAACATAATATTTCACCAGTGTTTAACATTTTAGATTTAATAGAATATTATGAGGGAGGTGAATTTTTAGAAGTACAATATATAACGCCCCGCCAAGGGATCCAAAAGAATTAACCTAAAGTTTTACTAAGTTTGCTAAACATTTTTTTTTTTTTTAACAAGAAGTATAACGTACACATCAAACACATAGTAGCGGAAGCAATAACATGTAATCATTGACAACATACATTGGAAGTTACATTTCTTAAAGATCCCAAGATGTTGAGTCACGTTTAAATTTAATTAATTCTAAGTCTAACAACTATCACATACATATGAAAGAATAATCAGAAAGTCCCATGTCCATAATATACATTTGTTCCGAATGCCTCTCGGCAAATTAATTCGGAATGCTCAATCATCCACTATACAAGTCACAGGGTATGAAAGGCTTAAAAGAATATACATATGTAATAATAGAAATACATCAACCTCCATGAATCCATGATACAAAGTACAGTAAAGATATATACAAAACTATTCACCATACTTGATATGTCCATACATCCATAATGATAAAACATCTAACATAAAATCTAACCATCCATCATAATAATCCAAGGACATAGTGAAGGTAAATCCCAATCACAAAAACTCCAGCCACGGTGACCACGGAACGGATCTCAATGGTAAGAGTAAAAGCACTACCACCCGACCGCGTGGAACCTAAATGGTCCACTCCCACCGCGCTGAGGAGATAGTCTCAAGTCCCAAATAGGATAACAAAACCTATAATCATAAATACTCTCTAAGTCCAGGAAATCCTATAAGTATACTAACTCAAGGGTTCCAACATAGATAGACATCTAGACCCAGAGGCACCACAAAGACACGTAGGAAACCTAATATGCAAGCGGGAAAGTGTCATCGCAAAAGTCACGTAGAAGTTACCCGAGCAATCCCTTAGGAATCCCGGGTCCCTACTGATCCCTGCGGCCATTAGTATCCTCTCGTACTGACGAGGCATACTATGGAATGCAAGGTCGTAACCAAGCGTCCTCTCTACCCCATCCTAGTCTGTACTAGCACTCATGGCATGGGAGAGAACATACAATTATCTTATTAGGTTCATTTTTCCTTATTTAGTGTAAATGTTTTCACTTATTAAAACAACTTACAATGGGCTACTCCAGGTAGCCTCTTAGGGCCCCGATCCCCATTGCAAGCCACTTCCCGACTCTACACATAGATAACCTACCCTAGGTTCATGAAATCATAAATCAAAGAATCATAATAAAACCACCTTAGTCCTATACAAGCAACTGAAAAGACATCATAAAAGATAAGCCACAAAACTACATCAGTTCTTCATGAGCAACAGATAAGCACCAAATAATAATCATATGACCATGACAGTTCTCTATCAGCAACTGAAGGCATCAATGATAAAACACAAAATCCAATGGTTCTCCAATGAGCAACCAGAAAGTATCCCAATAGTAAATTACAATACTGATCGAAGACTCCAAAATGGTCAAGTCAAAACATGACATCATCAAGAACATAACAAACACTTCAGTCCTCTCAAGCGACCGAAAAGCAATCCAAGTATAACTGATCGAGACTCAAAAATGGTTATCAAATATAACTGATCGATGACTCAAAAATGGTTAAGTCAAGTATCTCAAATACGTACATCTTAGCTTCACACAAGGAAACTGGAAAGCAATAACAAACAGTAAATACAATCATATCATAGAGCACTTCATCACATTACCATGGTCAGGTTAAGAAAGATCGAGACCAAATCATCATGATATCACAATCACAAACCCCTGAGCCTCTGGTAATGACCTAGGATTGGTCAAGCTAATACAACCCCAAGAACATACATAAAACAGAACATAGGTATCAAGTTTTGGTTTGATTGATAATATACTATTGAGTTAATGTAACGTTTCAGTTTTAGTTTCAAGGTATGATTCAAGTTCAAAATATTTCTAGATAACCCTACAAGTTGACACAATCACTTGTTCGAGTGAAATTAGAATTACCCTCCCATCATGTTTTAAATCAATAATATAATTCTACATTTTTTTTATTTTATTTTTTCAGATAATATCCATCATTAATTAACTTTAATTCAACTAATTTTAATTAAATTAATTAATAATTATTGATCAAAATGCTTATATTAATATTTTCATTAATTATCAATTTATTAATATTTGACCAAAAATTATTAATAAATTAATAATTACAAAAACTATATTAAAACGCATCGATATTTAAATTAACAACTAATAATAAAAAACTATCAATAAATATAATAATAAATTTACATTATAAAACTTATTAATAAAGTATTATTAATTAATAATATATTTAATATTAAAATCTATTAATAAATTTATTAAATAATAATAAATTTATTTATAAATTTATTGAGAGGATACTAATGGCCGCAGGGATCAGTAGGGACCCGGGATTCCTAAGGGATTGCTCGGGTAACTTCTACGTGACTTTTGCGATGACACTTTCCCGCTTGCATATTAGGTTTCCTACGTGTCTTTGTGGTGCCTCTGGGTCTAGATGTCTATCTATGTTGGAACCCTTGAGTTAGTATACTTATAGGATTTCCTGGACTTAGAGAGTATTTATGATTATAGGTTTTGTTATCCTATTTGGGACTTGAGACTATCTCCTCAGCGCGGTGGGAGTGGACCATTTAGGTTCCACGCGGTCGGGTGGTAGTGCTTTTACTCTTACCATTGAGATCCGTTCCGTGGTCACCGTGGCTGGAGTTTTCGTGATTGGGATTTACCTTCACTATGTCCTTGGATTATTATGATGGATGGTTAGATTTTATGTTAGATGTTTTATCATTATGGATGTATGGACATATCAAGTATGGTGAATAGTTTTGTATATATCTTTACTGTACTTTGTATCATGGATTCATGGAGGTTGATGTATTTCTATTATTACATATGTATATTCTTTTAAGCCTTTCATACCCTGTGACTTGTATAGTGGATGATTGAGCATTCCGAATTAATTTGCCGAGAGGCATTCGGAACAAATGTATATTATGGACATGGGACTTTCTGATTATTCTTTCATATGTATGTGATAGTTGTTAGACTTAGAATTAATTAAATTTAAACGTGACTCAACGTCTTGGGATCTTTAAGAAATGTAACTTACAATGTATGTTGTCAATGATTACATGTTATTGCTTCCGCTACTATGTGTTTGATGTGTACGTTATACTTCTTGTTAAAAAAAAAAAAATTTTTAGCAAACTTAGTAAAACTTTAGGTTAATTCTTTTGGATCCCTTGGCGGGGCGTTACACAATAGAGTATTCCTACATCTAATTCAACTATACAAGAGATTAAGGAGATAATGGATAGTCATGAGGGAAGAAGCACAAGGACCCTAACATATGAAGATTACTTGGTCAAATGGAAAGGGATGCTAGTGGAGGATTCATCATGGCTAGCATGAGAGGAGGTTGATCATTTTTGTTTTCCTTTGACTATATGAGACATGATAGGGTCACATCTCAAATTACACCAGGTGCCTGATGTAGGAGCATCCTACATGTAAGGGAAATCTTGCATCACCCAAAAATATTTCTATCTCTAGTTTTCCAATTTTTTGTTTTTAATACAAGTTATTCCTGTACAAAGTTTCTATTTGTGGGAGCTTGCTAATTTTAGTAAATTGGTATTATGTGCTCAAATTTTTCTAATCTCATATGTGGAGGTTCATCTTTGACATATGATCTTGCCAAATGAGTTTTACTGCCATATTATATGTGTTGATGTAGTTATTATAGATTTTTGCTATGAATTTTGGCTATCCAAACTTTAGGTCCAACAATGAAGGCCTAAAAGGCTTCAAAATGAGGTGAAACCTTAGCTAATAGGTTCTTGCACCATTATCTACTATAGATTTCTAGTCAAGGATTCTAAAATGGGGTTATAATAGTCCATTGGGTCAATAGTTTGCTTGTTATGGTCTCCAAAAGTGGGCCCATCTAAAAATGTATTTTGTAAATTGTCTTGAGTCAATCTTAGATGATAAAGTGTATTGAAATGATATAATATGATGTTTTTTAGCCTCTGGGATTAGGGCTCAATGTCTAGAACATTCTCAGGTGGTAAAAAGTGCCAATATAAGGAAGGCACATAGGTTGTCTAGGGAATTTTGTGTGATATTTTCAACTCTATCTTGTATATTGTTGTAAAAATGGTGTCAATGTGGGTTTGCATATTGTAATTTTGTAATTTATCATTTGCAATGACAATAAGAAGCCCATATTTTGTTCTATTGATTTGTGTTGTTATTTGTTTCTATTTTTGTCATGGTATTAAGGGGAGCACCCTTCATCATTATTTGACATCAATGACAACCAAATAATTGATTCTCCCATCATCAACTCTATACCAATATTCATCAATGCAATATGTAACATCACTATATCACTTATGTCACCAATTTCTCCTTTTGGTATTGATGGAAACACTCATCTTCCAATTTCTACTAGTTCATAATTGCCTCTTACTCTATAATTTCTGATCTTTGAGTATCATTGGAAAAACTCACTTCTCTAATGAAACACTTGCACCAATAATGTTTCCACTTCTATCTATACCTTTTATAATAGTGGTCATTCTTCTTCTCACTTTGATCAAATTGGTTCATTTCCTTATTTCCATACATGGTCTTCCCCTTTTCATGTACTCCTCCTTTATCAAATATTTAGTTTCATAACACTTATCTACTTATATAGCTCATCAATGTCTCATCTCCTCTTTTTGTCAATTTCCTATACTCCCACTTTCACAACAATGCCAAAGGTGTCCAATCATTTAATCATCTCTAATTATACTTGGCTATACCTTTATTTTCCTTATCTCATCTTTGCATCACTACATTGTGCTAAGACATCTCCCACAATGGAGTAGTCCACCTCTACATCAATTCATAAACATGATATTTTGATTAAACACATATAAACTTATATAATTTGCATCATCCATTAGCTAAATGAAAATAGGTGAATAACCCCTAATATACCTCTAAGATAATCAAAGTTATCCTTTTGTAATCAATTGGTGAATAGATCAAAAAATTGTTCTTTAGTAGAAACATAGTCAATCCTTACCTCTTTCTCCTATACCTATTCTCTTAGAAAATGATATTTTATTTCAATATTATTTTTGTGTGAGTGCATTGTTAGATTATTAGAAATATTTATTGCACTAATTTTATCACAAATATAACAATTAGTTCTACGATCTTCTAATAAATTCCTTCAAGAATCTATTTTATCCATATTACTTGTTGATAGTTGATAACATCAACAACATACGTCACTCCTGCAGTAGATTGGTAAATCCAATTATATTTCTTACTTGTCTAGGAGACTAATCTTTCACAAAGAAATAATGTTCCACCACTTGTACTCTTCCTATCATCAACGTTAGCTACCCAAATTGCATTGGTAAATACATACAAAGAGAAATATCCAATGTTACCATAATATAGGCCATAATCATTAGTCCCTTTGAGATATCTTAAGATCATGTACACTGCAACCTTATGTGATTCCTTTGGATTGAATAAAACCTTGTAACAAGACCAATAACATGTGCAATATCCAATATACTATTAAAACAACACTACATTTTAATGATCATGGATGTATATAGAGTTTCATTTACCTATTTATATTCATCCTCCTTAGATAAGTTATAGCCTATGACCACAAGTGTTTCCACTAGTTTTGAATCATCCATACCAAAAGTTTTTAGAAACTCCTTTACATGCTTGTATTGATTGATGCACATCACTTTCTTCATCTATTGTACTTATAGAAAAATAAAGAATTTTATGTTTCCTATCATTAACATTTCAAACCCTTTCTCATCTCTTCTACAAATGACCTTAATGCTTCAATTCCACCATACCCTATCTCGACTTTGAAATTTTAGATATGCATTGTCATTGTCATTAGTTCTTAGAAAAACCTATGTGAATAAGGTAAAATGAAGTCTTTCATACCATGATCTTATTTCTTGTTTCATTCCATACAAATTCTAATGAAATCTACATACCATGTCTTTACCTCTTTCACTAGAAAAATCTTTAGTTGTTCAATGTATAATTCATTTTCTAATACTCCATTCAAAAATGAAGATTTTATATCCATTTGATATACTTTTAAAATTTTATAAGCATCATATGCTAGAAGTATCCTTACACCTTGAAGTATAGAAATAGTTGAAAAGTTCTCACCATAATCCAATCCTTTTCTTGTTCAAATCCTTTTCATATCATCCTTGCCTTATTTTTTATCACTTCTCCTTTCTAATTCAACTTGCTCTTGAATTTTTTTTCATGCGTATAACATTCTTGTTAGTAAGTCTAGATATCAAATTCCATGTAATATTCTTCTTAATATGATCCAATTCCTCTTTCATCTCTTTAACCCAATCATAATCTTTAAAGGCATCTTTAACAATCTTGGCTTCAAATTCAACTAGTAAACAAGTGGTTTCCCTTATCTTACTCCATATCAACACTCCAACATTTTTATCTTCAATCATCTCATCTTGAGATTCATTAAGTTTCACATATCTTGGAAGTACCAATTTTGTTCTTTGGTTACCTTAATTATAATTCACCAATTTTGCATCATTCACCTCTTCATACATCTAAGGTACTCTATCTAGTTCCATTGACTCAATATAAACAATTTTTTTTGTAGTCTTCTAGTTCCTTCTTGCTAGCTTCCTCATTTTTCTTAGAAAATTCATAAATTCTAACATTAGCAATTTCAATCATCCTATTGGTACATTTGTTCAAACACTTTCAAGCTTTACTTCTACTAGAATAGCCAAAGAATATTCCTTAATCACTCTTAAAGTCAAACTTACTATTTTTTTCATCCTTCTTTATTTAGCATTTGCTTCAAAATATTTTAAAATAATTAACACTAGTAGTATGACCATACCATAGCTCATAAGGGGTTTTACTTGCACCTTTCTTAATTTGCACCTTTTTCAATGTATAAATAATATTACTTGCCACTTCTCTCCAAATTTAAGTCACTCCCTATTATTCCAAAATTTTTCTTGTACATTCAACTATGGATTTGTTTCTTCTCTTTGCAATAAAGACTATATATTCCTCAACTTTGCCATCTAATTCTTTATCACTCATTCCTTCTTCTTCTAGGTAACACACCTTCTTACTCTTGTCTTAGAAGTTCCTATATCTCTTGTGTTTGTACTTCTTATCAATTTATATGAAAGATGACTAATTTGTTTACATGTCCACCATGCTATAGGAATTTTACCCTTTTAATTTATTTTTCCTCTAAGTAATCTCTTTGCTAGAAATTTCTTAAATGCTTCTTATTTTCTTTCCTTAGGTAAGATAGAATCATTATCATGACCTCTTTTAGAAATATAAGAAACTATATTTTACCTTATTCTATGAACTAATTTTTGAGGAATCCTTGAATGTAAATTATATTATAGGCATTTTTTTTCAAAATTACTTAACTGAAAATAACTAAGCTTGTCAACCAAGGAATCCATAGTTACATTTTTAGGATTAATAGACCTCAACTCTTATATAGAAGATATTATACTATTATATTTTGGTAGGGTTCTCAATATTTTACTTACCACTTCATCTTCTCCAAGTTAACTTCCAAGTCCTTTGATTAATGCAACAACCTCCTTTATCCTAGAGTTGTATTGAGAAAAGTTCTCACCTTCTTGTATTCTCATTTCACCATACTTTCCTTTGAAACTATCAACCTTATCTTACTAAACATGAATATCACTACCATAAACTATTATCAACTTTTACCACATATATTTTTCATTATCTATATCCTTGATATTCACAAACTCAATGTTGGATAAAACACTTATTATCTATATCATTATAGAGTTAAAGTGCAACATTTTCTTCCTTTGTTTAGAAGTTAGGGTTCTATTTGGTTAATTATAATTGGTCATGATATGATGCAATGTATTCTCTCCAATACCTAATCGATGCATATTTATCCTTCTTAACCATGTACACAAATTATTCTTAGTGAAATTAGGTGTGTTCTTTCTATCCATCTTCAAATCTTTTCCCAAGCTATTGGTTTCCTAGTTAGGGAAGCTTTGATACCAATTATCAATACAAGAATTATTTTTGTGATGGGAGGGGTGTATCAATAATCAATAAACTCACTACTTTAAACTTCTGCAAACTTTGAACATCAAAACATTTAATTAGAAACTAATGTAAATTAACCTTTCAAAACATGCAGCCACAAGTAAATCAATAAAAATATTAAACACCATGTTTGTCTTACAAAAATGTAATTTGAATGAAAATAATTGTGTGAGTTGATGCCTAAAAAATTTGTATACTTCTAGAATACACCCTCTGGGGAATTTTCCTAGTTAAGGGTTGCAAATACACTATGAGGTGCTATCTAGTTAAGGGATTTTTATTTAGACCTATTAGGATATTTTATCTATTAGGATCTTTTATCTATTAAGAAAAACATAGTTAGAGGAATTTAAGCATTCTATTCAAATTCTAACTTTGTAAATGATTTACAATAATAATCTATTAGGATTGACCCTACTAAAGGATTTCACTATTACAATGATTAGAAAGAAATAGGTAGAATAATCTATGTAATTTTACTAACTTTGCATAATCATATCCTATTAAGCTTTGAAAGTCTTCTTCATACCATATACTATTTTTTGGCTTGATCACACTTGATTCCATCACTTACTCTATCACCAAATCCTTCTGCAATTCACAAACAATAGTTAGCTCCTTAAACATTTTATTATGTAGAATTCCTTCCACTACCTTATTAAAACCCTAATTCTAATGATCCAAATCAAATTAGATAACATAAAATATATCTAACAACCCATAAACTATTTTTCTTTGAGCACATCAGATCACATTTGAATTTTACCTTAGGAATTAAACCATTTGATATATTTTTTTGACTAAAAAAAAAAATCTTTAATAATCATCCTAAGAAACATACCTAAAGAAATGTGATATCAAATTCTTCCCATAATTCACTTTAATACCTTTCTACTCTACAAAAAAATATAGATCCTAGTGACACTTTGAATCTCTTTATTGGTCTACAAATCTTCATCACTTGCTTGAGAACTTCATCTTCTTTACCTTTTGCATCGTATCATCAAAAAACTACCTTTACCTATGCACATTATAAGTTTCTATCATTACAATATCATGTGAAAATGATTAACAATCAAATCCTATGATTTCTCCAATTAATATGTTGCCAATCTCAAATAACATTCAAATCATGCTATTATTTGTCACAAACTATTTTAGTAAATTATACTTAGTTTGATCTCTTCAAACATAAATTACTCAATTCTTCATATGAATAGTTTCTATCATAAACATAGCATGATAACAAATAACATACTATTTTGTAGAATATAAACTTCATAAACATACTACAACTCATACTTTATTCACATAATATCTTGTAACATGTTGAAAACACTAAGTCATTTAGTTGATATCAATGATAACCAAATAACTAATTCACTTATTTGGGTCTCGTGTCTAGATACCTTTGGGGGGCTAATTGATAGGCATGTCAACCTATGGAAGTTAGTCATATTTAGCTCTATATAACCACTTCCATTTTCTCTATTTCTCATTCATAAAATTTACATTCATCAATCCACAAACACATCCACTCAAGTTCTCAATCCTTCAAGTCTTTAAGAATTCCTCCATTGAAGATCATAGATTCAAGCATTCAAGAAATTAAGTGAGTTTATCTTCAAGATATTCTTCAATCCATTCAAGATCCCTTTTTTCATTTTCTACAATCATTTATCTTCATCGTCTTGATCCAAATGAACTTGTGAAGTAAGCACATTGCATTCGATTCAAGAGATCCTACTATTGTAAGGTGAATTCATATATTTACTTTAAATTCATGTTATTTACATTATTTTAATTCAATTCTAATACCTAAAATAGTGTCTAACCAAGGAAAATCCCCCATTGGAAAGAAAGCCTTTTCATTATAGGTTTTAGATATTAGATTGATGAACATGTAGATCTAAGTACCATTTTTATTTTTCTTTGGAGCTGAAAAATCAAGATCAACATCACATTCATTCTATTAGGGCCTATTGGGCTGCCACTAATCATTGAGTTCTCCTCTATTAGATCATTGAATGACTTATGAATTTTTTTCATTATGTAGTTTCAAGCATACAATAAGCATAAAATAGATTCTAAATGTGTGTTCTCTACCTTTTTTTTCTTTTCAACATACTTTCTTATATATTTATTTCTAGCTTTGACATATCATCTAGGATTTCCAAGAATTTTGTTATCTCCCCCCTTGTTTCTTCCTAGACTTAGTTTACATTAGCTCTCCTTACTTATTTGATTAGCACTAATCTTTCTAGCTCTAGTTCTTTATATTTGGGATTGGAAGGACTCAATTACTTGACTTTCCTCCCTCTTTTTGTGATGTAAGTGTGGTTATGTAATGAAATTAGGGTTTATACCCTTGATTCACATTTCCCCTTCTACACAAGGATTTCCAAAATTTCACCTATAGCTTAGAGTTAGTATTGAAGAAGAAAATCATATATTTGTGATATTTAATATACTAACCAAAGGCAGAGACATGGTCATCAAGGATGACTTTCCATTTACTAGCCTTAATAACTAAGGATGCACCAAAGAAGAAGGTGTTTTTAATAAATAGTTGAAAAAAAAAGTGGGTAAGGTGGTGGACAATTTAACTCCCTTTTTGGAAAGATGTATCATTTTGTGGTTGAACACCTCAACCAATAGAATAAAGAGGTAGTGGGAAAGAGGGCCCCCTTATATCATCCCTTTAGCTAGATGGAAACTCCTCCTAGGTATCCCATTAATGAGAATTAAGAACATAAATGTCTCTATGATATAATCCTTAACAATATAGATAAGAGGATAGCTAAACCAAGAGGCAAAAACCACTTAGTATAAAAAGGACTCGTTGACTTTTTCATAAGATTTAGAGATTTCAAGCTTGAGTATCATACCAATATCTTTTCTATAATAAATAGAATAAAGAATTTCATATGTTGTAAGGACATCATCCATAATATTTTGATGAGGGACAAACTACTTCTAGTTGGGGTTGATAATCTTGTCAAGCATAGGTTTAATTCTTACTAGAATCTTAGAAAGAATTTTGTAGAAGGTGTTGTAGAGACTTGGTGTAAAGTCCTTCATTGTATAAGGATCTACATTTTTGGGGACCGTGGAAATGTAAGCATCATTGATCTACCTTAATACCATTCTTATTCAAAGGAAGTCTCTATCATCAACAATAATGTACAAATTAACAATGTCCTAGAATATCTTAAAAATGAGTATAAGGGAACTCATCTATATTGGTGTCTTTGTAGGGTTCAATAGAAAAAATACTACCCTTTTAACCTCATATTTTGAGACCATGGAAAGGGAAAAGGCATTATCATCATCAGTAATAACTTTGGGGATGCTCAATAGGAGATGGCTTTTCTTCACAACTAAGTTCCCAATATTATTATTTTTAAAAAGAATAGTGAAGTAATGAGTGGCTAGACTCTCCAAGAGTGTAGGGTATCTAGGTTGAAGTATATAATTATCCTTAGGGCTATGGATGGAGTTTATTTTATTATTTTTATAGGAATATATATTTTAGAAGATGATGTTGTGATCTCATGCCTCAAGCCACTAAATACATGATCTTTGGTTCCACAAAAAAGATTCATTTGCCATGATTTCCTTTCATTTTTTCCTAGTTATCTCTTCTTCCTTACAGAATTTAGGGAAGATCACCCAAGGCCATATTTTTATAAATGGACTCGAGTTTACATGTGAGGTCATTTTTGGTCTTGAAGGCATCTTCAAAGTTAGTTTTACTCAACCCTTTAACCTTACCTCTGATGATCTCAAGCTTTTTAGCAATTTTAAACATAGAAGAGATTTTCACTATAGTGGACCAACAACACCTAATCAAATCATGAAAGTTGGGGTGATATATTTACATGATAGAAAATATGAAGGGGGTGTGGTACAAGGTCTTCCTATTAGACAACTTAAATAGGAGTGGGTTATGGTCTGAGGTTTACTTCAGGAGTGTGATAAGAGAAGACTTAGTCCCTAAGCCCAAGGGGAATGAGATCAAGAATTGGTCAAGTCTAAACTAGTTTGGGATGTGAATATGATAACTAGTTAGTGTTGGGGGAAGAAATAGAAATAAAGCCTAATGTTTTGAGGGATTCTGGATAATGGCAATGTCACTTGATGCCCCAAAATCCTATAGATAGAAGAAGAGAGCTCTAGGTTAGAGTTTTCCCATAAGATCATTGAAGTTAACATAGGTCATTTTAAGCTTTTGTAGCATAAGAATATCTACCTGATGATAACTAATATATTGTCTAGGAAAAAATCACTTGTAAGAACTATAAAGGCTCTTGGTTTTCCAAGAGCTCTCCATTTTTATTTTGGTTGAAGGGTAGTTTCCTCCCTACAAGATATCCCTTACAACTTATTTCTATTGAGTAGACCTTTTAGAAGGTCTACCTACCTTTGTATCATTCCCACATACATCCTTTTGCTTCTAGTCTTTTCCCTTTATATCTTGTTGTCAAGTTCTATGTTTCACATCACTAGTGCAAGGGGTGCACTTGAAAGAAATATCTAGGAAACCATGTCAAGGGAACAAGAGCCATGATCCAATGTTGGGTTGGATTCACCAATTATAGCTATCATAATGACAAGGGCCATTGGGTTATATCCTAGGATTATTGAAGCATTCAAAGATGATCACACCAATGGTTTGAAAAACTATAGTAGCATTTGTAGAACTGAGGGTTTCTCCATCTCCTAACATAAATACTACAAAAAAAAAAACCCTTGTAGGGGTGAGAAAATTCCTTACAAGTTGGAAAAACCAATGCCTTAGAATTAGAAGCCAAAATATTGGTTAGGGTAACCTTATTAACCACCTTTGAATCACCAAAGCCAAGGATGACATTTTTGTATTTCTATTTTAGGTCCTACACCTTGTCTAGTTTAAAATTGAGTGGCCTATGGAGTCACACAATTCGATAAAAAGAGTAGCCTCCTCATAAATAATGGCATGTGTCTAATTATCCAACATGAATTTGAGTGTAAAAGAGTTAGGGATATTTTTATTGATGGTTAGCTTGACACAAAATCTAGGAAAAACTAGGCACAATTTAGTCAAGGTGACCATATTTGTAGAGTAGTGGGTGAAGGAATCACCTACCCACCAAGATAACTTCTCATCTCAAAACTCAATGGGGAGGCTAAGAAGGAAGATCTAGATGGAAGTAATGTGGGTAAGCTTAGTAGAGGGGTCAAAACCATCTTTCCAATTTGTGAGAGTAAGGAAGTGTTTGCCAAAGAGTTAGGACCATGAGAGGTCAAAGGAGATGTCTTATGACATAGTTTACTTGAAAAGGAAGAGGACCTTAGGAATCACAAAGATAAAAAAACTTACTTTTATCTTCCACAAAATCTCTACCCACTTCTTAACCATGTTGATGGTAGGTTAGCAATTGATGAATTTTCCCACAATAGCTAGGTTCAATGAGTCATCGTTCTATCCACAATAAATTCCTAATAGAAATAATCCAAGATTCCACTAGCAGACCTCATAATTTCACCTTTCTAGACATCTTTGAGGGAGGTTTTTGGAAGGGAGTCCAATGTACTATCATGAGGAATATTGACAAGCATTTCCTCAACATTTATTAATATGAACATCGAATGACATTACAATAAGGTTACTAGAGGGTGGTGGGTAGTTCCCTCCCTAATAGGCCCAACATTAACAAAATTCAAAAAAAATGTAGAGCACAAAATTTGTAGAGTGTGAATATCTCAATTATGTTACTCGAAAAGAACATATTTTGCTTTCACTTATATATATTATGTTTATATGATTTCTTCAACATTAAGTAAAATATGTAGAATATTGAAAACAAAAGTATCATAATATTTTTCCCATAAAAATAAAGTGGTCCTACTCACTATAAAGGATAAATGTCTTTCAAGAATTTCATTAAATAATAATCTAACACAAATATTTTATATAATTTCATTGAACCTACAAATTGTCATGTATGTATCCAATATATCAAATAACCATATAAGAAGTGTCTAACCACTATCATATAATCAAGACATGTTGTAATTGGAAATCCAACTTAAACACTCAAACTAATTTCAAATGAAACATTAAGAGCATATTAAGGAACTTGTAACCATATCTTGCATTTCATAGTTGATTATCAAGACATAAAACTAAAAGACTCTATTTAGTATATCAAATTGTATCAAGTTGTTTAATGTACTATTAATGTCATGTATTGACATGTCAGAAGTAATATCATGTGATTCAAGCTCAAACTAATGTCTTCAAATGAAAATGCCACTAATTATTTACCAACTGATCATGTCACAGATGATGCAAATCAAATGATCATGCTACTGTGATTCTCAAATGATCAATGCAATGCCACTATATGTATTATTATTGCCACTAATTATATCATGTAATCAATATATATGATAAAGGAATGAAAAATAAATGAACATTAAAATCAATGTTAAAATGAATAACCAATCGATCCTAAGTATTTCATGTATCCAAGATCTCATATGAATTGAACAATTAGTGTGTTTCAAATTAAGAACAACATAAGGATAGGACAAACAAATTAGAACTCAATAGTAACAACTTCAAAAAGGTTGAGTGTTTTAAAGGTAAAACTAATATTTTCACCTCAATAAGATGATGTAAATTATAAAACACAAAGCATAACATCATGTAATACAATGTTTTTTTTTTCTACAATCACCATGTAAATGAAAACATATTATTATTTAATTTACATTGGTTAATTATAATGAATGAATAGATATCCTATAAACAGATTAAATTCATAGAAAATATTCTCCATTACCTTATCACTCTTAGACTATTTATTTTATTTTATTAATCAATACAATGTTATCTTTATCTATCTATATATGATACATATTTATGAAAAATTATAAGTTCATAATATTTGTGGTAGTCTATTGCAATATGTTGTAATCGCAAAGAGAAATCATTCATCTCTTGAGATGAACTTTAACAAGTCTTTACATTATTAGATAATGATAACTTTTCAAGGTTATACATTATTACTTACAAATTTTAGATAATTTTGACTATTAATTGACCACACACAAACTATACTTAGAATATCTTCATCATGAGGAGAATGTGTCAAATGAGGAAAAAAAAGTTTAATCTCTAAAGTGAGTAATTAGTCAGTATTTATAATCTACAAAAAATGCCAACATGATAATTTTAAATAGTCATTACTCACTAATAACATATTGGTATCTTTATATATAAATAAATAAATAAGGATAAATTTTTAATCATCCTTGAGAAAATGAGCATTGAAAACTTCACAAGAGACTAAAAATAAACCTTCAAAATTAGATAATGATATTAGGAAATAGATTCTTTCAATTTGTCATCATAAATCATTCATAAATGTTAAAACACTTTGAGATAACTAAAAGTGCAATTAAACTTTGAGTAATAAAATAAAAGCATAAGACAATAGTCTATAGCTCTCATATAAGAGGTCTTGGGTTTGAGTATACTCAAGTTTAACACATAATAGCAATTAATCTCAATAAATAATAACTATTACTCTAGGCTTCTACTCACTACCTAAATAAAAAAGTACAAGAAGAGATAAAACAATAATAGAAATAGATTACAAATTCAATACATATTAATGTCCTCAACTAAAAATCCACATATATGTATCCATATATATTTATGGAGATAATATGTTACTAGACATGCAAACTTATATCTAAATCCATGATATGTCCTGCCTAGTAAAATACACACTAAACAATTTACAATATTCTACTAGGTAATGAAGTTCTCCTATATACCCCCCTTTCTTAATAAAAAAACAAAAGATAAAATTTTTACAAAAGTGAGGACATGCAGCTTCATTTACCTTTATAAGTTATTGTAAAAGGGAAACACAATATTCATGTCTAATTCTATCGCTCATGTTACATTTGGAAGTAAAAATAAATTTAAAATTCCACTAAATATAGATTGTGTACTAAGAATTTATAAAGCGTAGATCTACAATAAATACTGGAAACATAGAATTTCAATCTATTGAATTCACAATAGTCTCAAAAATTCATAAAGATCTAAATGCATATAGAAGAAAGAGGACGATCATATTCAAAATTATAAAAATCCACTTGATTCATTATGTGATGCATCACACAAGTGGATCTTCACAATAATTCATTAAAAAGAATTTAACTAGACAATACACAATTTTTAAAAGTCAATAATTCTCTACAATACTCTAATAATTCTTAAACTCAAAAAAAAAAAAAAAAACTCAAAAAATTAAGAATAAAAATCCCTTTTTCACAAATTTCCACAATTTCTAAAAATTTTCCATTTTGGATAATTGTTAAAATAAATCATACAAAGCTAGATTTCTTCCTATAGCTACTCTAGACTAAGATAAGAATAACTTCCAACTAATCCTTGAAATTAGAAACACAATTTTGTAGTTATTGCAAAACACAAGTTTCTAAAAATATAGAGAAAAAATTAAAAGTTAATTTTGAAGGTTGAAATGAGTTTCTTGGCTCTTGAAAAAGTTCCATAATGGCCACCAATAAAGTACACTAAATTAGAAATCCACATAAATGTTTGTTAAAAAACCACTCATAAAATTTCAAGAAAAGTCCAGATCTAAGTCAAAAGTTATGACCCTCATAGTTACTTGCATCATTTCTTCCATGTTAAAAAGAACATAGCTCATGCAAGTTATTGTCTCTCAACTTTGTGGGGTATATTCATCACCTCTCACTCTAATATCTAGGTGCCATCTATTTCTAGTAATCCATCCCACCAAATAAAATACTTATAATAGTGACCATGTCATGTGAATGTAGATTATTTGTTAAGAATTTGGGCAATCTTTTTCTTCTTCTTTCTTGGAAGTTGGTGCTTCCAGTCCACTTATATTCTTCTATCTATCCCATAATACTCTCCATGCAATTAGTAAAAATCATAAAAATTTAATATATGAAAAATATCTATATTATCTAGTAAATAAACCTCATAAGCATTATCATTGATCTTCTGGACAAGTTTGCAAGGACGTAGCTTTTTGTACTTCAACATATGATATGTTCTTATATGAAATATCTCACATCTCAAGTGTAATGTCACCAAATTACCTTTATTAAATATGTGTTATCTTTTATTAACATATATTAGAGCCTTGTATCTCATTTTACTATCTTGCAACTTTTTTCTTATAGCTTGTTGTTGTTGAAGGTTTTTAATCAATGCTTCCTTATCATCACTTTTTCCATCTTCTAGATCAAGCTATATAAGGTTCATGAACAACTTGATAGTTCTTACCATATACAACCAAAAAAGGAAATTTCTTTGTTAATATATGAACATAAATATTATAAGAAAAAATTTCATGGGGTAATCCCAAATCCCACTGGTTGGGTTGTCATCCAACAATGCACCTTAATAGATTCCTCAAACTCTGATTAACTACCTTAGTTTTCCCATCTATTTGGAGATAAAAGGCATTTGTAAACTGTATCTTGGTTACCATATTAATTTATAAGGCCCTCCTTAAATGAATTAAAAATTTAGTATGCATACAAGACATGATTATCTTTTGAATGCCATGTAGTTGAACAACATTTGAGAAAAATAAATCTTCTATCTTGGTTGCATCATTTATTTTAATAGGGAATAAAATGATCAACCTTTGAGAATCTATTAATGTCTAAAAGAAATAGAATCAATATCTTGTTGGTGTGTGAAATATTCAACATGAAATCCATATTGAAATCTATCCATGACTTGGTGGGTACTAATAATGACATATACAAGGTTGTGCGTTGGGTGTGATCTTTAGCCCTTGATAAATTTTACACCATCTTGCATACTTCATGATGTCCCTTCTTAGATTTGGACAATAGTATGTATCTTCTACCAAGGCTATTATCTTTTTATTACCAAAATGACTATCCAACCCACCCCTATAATATTGTCTAACAATATTCTCTCTCATAGAGTGAGCTGGTATACAGAATTTTTACCCTTTAAAGAGATAACAATCCAATATTAAAAAATTCATCTCTTATATAATTAGAATTACCATGTAGTGGTTCTTTAAGTTTATTTTTAATCTCCCAATTTTTTTTTTTTTTTAATGAATAGTCCTTTTCTATTAATAAGTAATATACTTAGTTACAATTCACAAAAAAGGGGTCAGGGGATACAAGATCACTCCATGAAAGTTCACATGGATGAAGCCAGAATCAACAACTATTCATCAAAAAAACTTATAAGAAACAACCCTCGAGTAGCCAAAGTAGTGCCAGTTAAGGGGGTTGGTTCATCCTAATCATGAAATCCCCAATCATCCCTAGGATTGGCAGGTGGGTTGGGAATAGTCCAGCCATCAACAACATCATTGGGGGCATGGTTTACTTCTTTGGTATCAGCCCATGGGGGTGAGATAGCCAACTCTAGGGGAAAGGGCCATTTACCAGAAACAACATGCCAAGCATAAGGAGGGGGAACCACTAGGCTTGGGGACCAACTTGTGCCACCAAATGATGGAGAAGTCAAGCAACAACACCAACCACCATTGCCACCAATGGGAGAGTGGTGGTAGGAAGCCTATGACCATGGTGTATGCAAGTGGTGGAAAGACAATTGCACCCCTAGCAGTGGCCCTAGGGTGATGTAGTATCAACTGAAGCATCAGGAGGCACTCTAGCAATTGTATAAGGAGCATTACCCCAATGATTGAGAAGCTCCTAAAGGTGGGCCCCCTCTAGAGCCACCTTACTAGCTTGCACTTGAATATGCATCATTACATTATTACAAATGCATGCTTTAGTGTATATAAAAACATTTATGTCAAGAAAAATATGAGTGAAAAGAACTACATTTCTATCTTTCCACAAAGTAAACAAAATCTCCATCCTGAAAGTATTTTAGATCTAGGTAAATTTTCTAGAAAACCTAGGAGAATCACCAAGATAACCATATGCCAGGAAAAAGGTTTAGGCCAAAATGACTTAAATAAATCATGAATCTAGTGCCAAAGTTTTGAGCACACTGATAGAACCAAAAAATATGCAAAAAAGACTCTGGATACCCACAAAATAGACATTGAGTATCTAGAACCCCAATATTCTTGAGCTAAGGCCCAAGGGGAAGACCTTGGAAAACTAGTCACCAAGAAAATTGCACAATCTTGGGTTCAATAATGGCACTCCAAATAGTGTTGAAACATTTTCTCCACTAAGAAAGGGGAGAATGCAAATGCCAGTGTTGGTTAAGGGTATCCAACATTGGCAAATGGGGAGAAAGCCATCAATACCAAAAACTTGGCTTATAGTTGGTAAAGGGAGTGGAAGGATACCACTTTTAGTCTATCCACCAAGGTCAAACAAACTAAATACCCACCTTGTGAATTAAGTCATCTAGAATTGCAAAAAGCAACAAATCAAAAGTCTACCGATTTGAACAAGCAAGATAGAATTGGACTTTCATGTCTTCCCAGGATTTGAGACTCATAGAGACCCTAGAAACAAGGTCCTTTGTAGTCTTGATGTCATGTTTGAAAAAATGTAGAGAACTAGCACCATGAGTCTTGGTCAGAGGAATACCCTAGATAGAAAATAGAGGAGACCACCAAATGTTTTGTTGGTCCAAAGAGAGCCCATCACAAAACCCATCACTAGACCATCGAAGCCAAGGTTTGACAGTTTTCCAAGCTTTCCATATGCTATTAATAACAAAAGAGCCCTGTATGTGAATAGGTTCCCACATTATGAGAAGGGTTTGAAAGCCAATCCCCTTCCATGCAAGCCTATTAACAAGGAACCTAGAATAAATATAATGTTGAACCAAAACTTTCCAAGATTCATCTCCAGTAAGGCACATATAATTCATTTGGCACAAAGAGAAAGGCCTTACTTCTATGTGGAGAGAAGGCCAAGGCCTCCAGACTCTTTGGGAAGACAACAAAAATCCCAAGAAACACTGTGAAAGCCATGATGGATGGAACCAAAAGCCCAAAGAAAATCATGGATAAATCACTCTAATATTAGATAAGAGGCTTTGGAAGGAGCCTAACAAGAAGAAAAATAAACATGTGTTGCCGTAAGGACCTTGGAACAAATCTAAAATTTTCCCACAAGAGAAAGGGGTTTAGTAAGCCAATAGTCAAGATTCTTTGCAATCTTGACAAGTACAACATTCCACAAGTCAACTGGTGAAGCTTGAAAGGAAAAGGAAATGCATAGAAAGTAAAAAAACTCCTCATGTGTGACCCATTTCCATTCAAACTATTCAAACCAAGGAAAAGCTAGCAAAAAAATTGCCAATATCAGATTGTTTTGTGCCATTGAATAACAGAGCCAGAGGCTTGGAAAAAGGTGTTCAAGCATTAGCAATGTTTTCCTCATCCTCCAAAAGAGTGAGAAAGGAATTATCAACAAAGTATCCATTGACCAAATGGGAAGAAGAATCTAGTGAAGAGATTCCTCAAACCAAACTAGAAGAAATAGAGTGGGCTAGCAAGTAGCAAAACCCTTCAACAACAAGAACATATAAAGCTAGAGCTAGAGGGAAACTCTACCAAATCGATTGAAAGAGCCCAAAGCCTTTAGATTGAGATCTATTGATAGTAATGCAAGCATTAGCATCTCTAAAAACTAAAAAAAATTGGGACCGAAACCAAGAGCTTGGAGCATAGCCAAAATGAAAGGCCATTCAATCTAGTCATAGACTTTGAAAAAATCAATTTAAAAAAACATAGATGGCTAATTAGATTTGTGAGCCCACTCCGTGCCTTCCTAGACATCAAGGATGTTTTGATATTGCTATCAAGATTTAACTATGTGATTTTGAGTCAAACTCATTGACCCATGTTTCATGAGTAGTGATTCAACATGAGTCCATCTCTCATGAGGATAAATGGAACACTTAGCACTCATTGGATCTAGGTGATGCTCACAAGGGTGAAGCACTGAGACTTCTTGGGAGGTCACCCATCCCAATACTACTCTAGCCTGAGCATGCTTAACTATAGAGTTTCCTCCATGGTTAAACCCAAAGCTTGCAACCCCATTTGTAAAACCTTCACCAAGTGTTGTGCCTTATGAAACAATCATTAGAAAGCCCCTTAAGCTCATCAATTAATAAGTAGGAGATAATTTCCATAGCAAGTTAAATTATGATATTGCTATTAGGATTTAACTGTGTGATTTTGAGTCAAACTCATTGACCCATGTTTCATGAGTAGTGATTCAACATGAATCCATCTCTCATGAGAATAAATGGAACACTTAGCACTCATTGGATCTAGGTGATTCTCACAAGGGTGAAGCATTGGGACTTCTTGGGAGGTCACCCATCCTAGTACTACTCTAGCCTGAGCGTGCTTAACTATGGAGTTTCCTCTATGTTTAAACCCAATGCTTGAAACCCCATTTGAAAAACCTTCACCTAGTGTTGCACCTTATGAACCAATCATTAGAAATCCCCTTGGGTTCATCAGTCGATAAGTAGGAGATAATTTCACAGCAAGTAAAATTTTGATATTGCTATCAGGATTTAACTATGTGATTTTGAGTCAAACTCATTGACCCATTTTTCATGAGTAGTGATTCAACAAAAATCCATATCTCATGAGAATAAATGGAACACTTAGCACTCATTAGATTTGGGTGATGCTCACAAGGGTGAAGCACCAGGACTTCTTGGGAAGTCACCCATCCCAATACTACTCCAGCCTAAGTGCACTTAACTATGGAGTTTCCTCTATGTTTAAACCCAAAGCTTGAAACCCCATTTGTAAAACCTTCACCAAGTGTTGTGCCTTATGAACCGATCATTAGAAATCCCCTTAAGCTCATCAATTGATAAGTAGGAGATAATTTCATAGCAAGTCAAATTGTAATATTGCTATTAGGATTTAACTATGAGATTTTGAGTCAAACTCATTGACCCATGTTTCATGAGTAGTGATTCAATAGGAATCCTTCTATCATGAGAATAAATGGAACACTTAGCACTCATTGGATCTAGGTGATGCTCACTACTCATGAAACATGGGTTAATGAGTTTGACTCAAAATCACACAGTTAGATCCTGATAGCAATATCACAATTTGATTTGCTGTGGAAATTATCTCCTACTTATCAATCAAGGATGTTGTCAAGAACATACCTAGACTTAATAAAGCAAGTTTTCTCTTGCCTCACAATTAAAGGTAGGAGATGGTGAATTTTAAGAGAAATTTCCTTAGCAATAATCTCTAAGACACATTAAGAAGGGTAATGGGCCACTAGTTACAAGTATCCTTAGGATTGCCAGCTTTAGGTATGAATTTTATGTTTCCTTTGTTAATAATAGCTCCTACACTCTTAGAATGATAGGCATCAAGATAAAAAATTTGCATGTCAGGAAAAATAGACTCCTAGAGGTGTTTGTAAAATTCACAAGGAAACCCATCACACTTGGGGGACTTGTCATCAGCCATGGAAGAAACTACCTCCTTGAGGTCTCAGATTGTGAGAAGTTGTTCATAGAAAACCCATTGATCAACCAATAGGTTGTTTGGAGTAATAGAAATACACTTTCCAAGGGCTTCCTCTTGAGAAACCAAATTTCCCTATGAAGCAAACACATTTTTTTAATGGCGAACAAAAGCTTGTAGGATGTTAGGGAGATTGGAGAGAAAAAAAGTGCTTTTAAAATTTTTTTTAATCCCAAGATTGGTATGATGGGCTCTAAGAGCCTAGAAGAATTCCTTCAAAATTTATAGCCAAACTCCAACCAATAGAGGTGAGCTTTGATTTGGGCCCCTTGAGAAGCATAATTATTTGTAACTGTTTGTCATGACAAAGCATGGAAAGCTAGATTTGCAAATCAACATTAAAAGGGTTAAGGGTGAGAGCCTCTGAATCTTTTTTGAGAGACGTGATAGTGGATTTATAAGACCATTGTCTAAAAACTACCAACTACTACCTATAGATGCATAGAAATCTAGCAATTCTAGTAACAACATCATTCCACCACTGAATCCACCATGTCTAAGAATGTGGATGAGGCTCTAAATTCTAGACACATAGGATATGATCAGTAGTGGAAGCATGCATCAACATTGATGTATTAAAAAAAAATTAAATCTTGACAACCCACTGGACAACTGTGTGGCACGAGATGGAAAAATAAATGCAATAGTGGTCTAATAATGTCACATTTGGTACAGGAATGATAGGTAAATCTTGATCTTCAAAAAAGGAGAAAAAAGATTGTGCAATAATCATAGCATGATCTAGATGTTTTAAAATGCAGTCAGAGCTAGCTCAAAAGTTTAATCAAGTGTGCCAGACCCCACTATGCTTGTGGTGGTTAGTATTGGGATAAAAAAGACCCAATTTATTATGCATGTAGTACTAGGCTTCCCTTTCCCTAGCTATCTAGTGAAAAGGTAAAATGTCATCTTTGTTAGAGGCTAGCTCAACCATATTGAAGTCACCACACATAACCCAAGTAGTTGGAGGCAAGTTGTTAGCCATCCAACCCCACAAATGAGATCTTTCCACATCACCATTGGAAGCATAAATATTGACTACCCCAAAAGAATGATTGTTGATAGAAAGAAAAGACCAAATTATTTTTTGCATGGGGTCAGAACCATGTGACAGAAGAGTAACTACACCACCTCTACCAGATCCATGATGAGATAAAAACATAATTCCATCTGGCCAAATGGCATGACATGTAGTGGAAAGCATGAACCCAGAGATTTTAACTTCTTGCACGCAAAGAAAATCTAAATTATTAAGTCTATGATGGATATCCCTTACATAGTACTTTCTGGAGAGGTTTGTAAGACCTTGCACATTCCATGATAAAAAAATTCATGTAAATTCTTCTATATCTTCTTCATCCTTTAGAGAGGATTAACTATTCTAAAAGAAAGTTGAAACTTGGCTAAATCCAAAAGAAAAATCCTCTACATTGGTAGCCCATTTCTTCTCCTGTAGTTTCTCAGCATGTCTAAGAGGATTGTGAGGATGTTGCACATTCTAAGTTGCTATGGAGGAAGCAAAAAATGGGTGCAAATCAAAATTGAGGTGTTAGCCCTTGCAACTACCTTGATATTTTGTGAAACACTAGGGTTTGAAACTTGTAAAACACTAGGGTTTGGTTTTGGAAAAACTGTCGTCAACCCAACAATGGTTGGGGTTTGCACTCTTTTTGAAAAAGGAGGAACTAAAATGATAGCCACATATGACTTATTAGGAGCTAAAGGAGCCTTGCCCTTGTACCCAACAATGGTCCATTCTTCTTTTTCCTTCCCTTCTAGTAGTTTGATAAGGGCCTCTTTAGGTGGGGGTCTAACCTTGGGTACAACCAAGGTGCAATCTCTAATCTTGTGTTCCATTGGGTAGCACCTATAATAAGTGTTAGATAGGTTCAAATAAAGCACCTTCTAAGAGAAGGTTTGAGAACCAATTTGTATCTGCATAGAATCCTTGAGATCCTTGGAGAAATCAACCTCAATGCATACACATTTCTGAGGATGAGCATTGAAATTTTTTTCATGTTCCTTGGTAATAACTTTTCCAAGAGTATTGGCAATGGGCTCAATAAAAGGCCAACACGATAAAGGTAAATGTAGGAACTCAACCCACATAGGAACCATAAGCATTTTGTCATTAGAGACAATGAAATATCTCAACCATCTTTGAAAAATAGCAGGGAGGAATGCACTAAGAGAGGACCATTTCTAAAAATTGTGTCTACTTGAGATAGGTTGGAAAAATGAAATTTAAAAAAAAACCTTTGGTGAGGTTTTGCACAATGTCAAGGTGGACTCCATGAGGAGTCCATCTCTTGTTAACCCATTCTCAGAGCATAGCTTTAGAGGAGTCCTACCCACAAAATACCCTATCAAGTTATGGTGTTCTAACTAATCACAAGCAACATACAATTCTTGCAAAGGAAGGATAATATTAGGATTACCTTGTGAAAGACATTTACGATTAATTTGTGAGGACTTTTTTTCAATGGAGGTACCATGGCTTTTCGAAGTAGCAATGTAAACACCAATATAAAAAAGGGGTCACCATTGGTTGAGGCCATTATAAACTATCCTAAAACCTCCCATAGTAAATGTGGTTTTACAAGTGGTAAACACAAAAGGAGAGCTCAAATAGAGAGCCGTATGCAAGGAAACTCAAAGAATGCATGAAAACCTAGTGGAGAGAAAAACCCTTCTTCAAATCCTATGAATTACTTTGAGAAAAAATACAACCCATTATCAGATGCTAAAATAATGGCTGATAATGTCTCCCAAAAATTATCATCACTCTCATACAATCATTTAATGGCATCAAAATTGATTAATTCCATTTCCATTTTAGTTGATAGTGAAATAGGCCTACTCAAGGCATTGACAATCTAATTTTGTTTCCCAAACTTATGCTTGAAAATAAAGGTATACCCCCACAAGAAAGAGACCCACTAGTCATGCCTATCATTTAATTATTTTTTTATTTTTGGGTATTTCAAGACAATGTGAACTATAAACAATAAAATATCATGGAACCAAATAATGCCTCCTATTCCTTGAGGCTTGAACAATTGCATAAAAATCCAAATCATAAGTGAAAAAATTCATCCTTCCTTCATTTAAATTATCAATAAAAAAAGCTATTAGTTTACATTCCTAATTAAGAATAAACACCTCTTTCAACATCGAAAGGATCATGTTCTACTTTGAATACCTTATCAAAATTTGGAAGTGTCAGTATAGGACCTTTTATAACCTTTTCCTTCAAAATTTTGAAACTCTCCTAGGTATCTGATGTCCATATGAATTCCCTTCCTTTGGTGATATCTCTTATTGGTGCTACAATACTACTAAAATTTTGTATAAAATTCTAATAAAAATTCTTCAACCCATGAAAAGTTCTTATGTATGTTATGTTTGTGGGATTAGGCCATTATAGGATTTCCATGATATTTTTTGGATCCATTTGGACACCATCTTTATAAATGAAAAAGGGCCCAAAAATTCAAACTTATTTCTAATTTCTTCAATTTTTTTTAGAGATATTTCTCTTCTCTTAGAATGCCAAAGATGACCCTAAAGGATTGTAAGTGTTCTTATCTTTTTAGAGAAAGAAATATATCATCAAAATAAACTATCACAAACTTACTAATGTAAGCTCTCAATGTAGTATTCATCAACTATGTAAATGTATTAAGTGCATTAGAAAGCCCAAATGACATAATCATCCATTCATACAAACCATCCCTAGCCTTAAAAGTTGTCTTTCACTCACTCCCTTCTTCAATATAGATCTAGTGATATCCACTTCACATATCAATCTTTTTGTAGTACTTGGCCACTACTAGTTCATCCACCATGTCCTCTATAGAAGGAATATGAAACAAACATGTAATGACAATCATATTAATTTATCTACTATCAGTGCACATCCTTCATACTCCATCCTTCTTTGGAGTCAACAATGATGTTACTATTCGCAGTCTCATGATTTCTTAGACCAAATCCTATTTGATGAGTTTTTCTACTTATTTTTCAAGCTCTATATTTTATGTTGGATTCAACTTATAAGTTCCTTGATTGGGAAGTATTTATCACATAATCAAATTAATATGGTTCTGAATATCTCTTTTTGGTGGTAGACCATCAGGTAACTCATTAGGAATAGCATCATCAAACTCCTCTAGTATTTGTATTGTGTTATGTGGTACTAAGGTTTCTTTTTCTTCTCCTCTTTTTGCCATTAACGCATAAGAACAACTTGTTACCTTCATTTTTTTCACAAATACCTTTATAAACAACATGACATCACTCCAATTTTTATCCTAATGAGGAAAAAGATTCATTTTAGATCCATACTTCCAAAATGCATATGTATATTTCTTTCCCTGATGTATCATCTTCCTATCACAATGCCCTAGACTTACCAAACATATATGATAGGCATCCATAGGAATAACATCACACCATATCTAATCTTATAGAATGCTCCAATGGTAAACACAAATAAACATCTTTTTATCAATAATAATTTAATTTCCTTTGTTAAACCATACAATATGATAATGATGAGAATTCTTCTAACATTATAAATGTAATTTCTCTACCATTCTTTAGACACCATATTCTCACAACTACCCCCACCAATGATAACTTGACATACATTTCAACCTAAAATACATCTAGTTTTTTAGATATAGGTTAAAAACCATGAATTGTCAAATTATTTTTGTTAAATACTTCCTTCTCTGAGATGGTCGTCGATCTTCTCATCACAAGACTTTCTCTCATTTCTAGTGAAACTTATTTCTCTACCCCTTCTCTTGAGATTTATTTTTTAAACTAGGTTCTCTCTAGGTTGTCCTTAATTTATATACCGTGTGTTACCCTTGAGAATAAAAAAAGCTTTTATGCTTGTTTGCACATAAAATAAGTGAAAAGCCTTCTTTGTTTTTTCTAGCCTCTTCTGCTATGATAACCTTGTCCTCTTTGAAACCCTCTTCTTCTTTCTTCATTTTTGGAAACTTGTCTAGTGTCTGTTATTTTCTCAAATCCCTAGGATGAATCTTCTTGGCCCTAAATTCAACCTCCTCAAAATGAGGTTAAGCTACCCCTTCTACCCACTCTATTCATTTGAATGTATTATCTATTTAGTTTTTCTTTGGCCTTTTGATCCAACTAGTAGGCCTCATCTATACTATTGACATGATTCATGATTCTCAACTCATATTGAATGATAAATTTTAGACCATTCACATATTTATCACTCGTCTTCTTATCATTTCCTTGATGTTCAATATTCATAGATAACTTGTGGAAATTATTTATGTAATATTGCACAAAAGATAAGCTCTTCAAATTTTGGAACCTATGAAAGAGGGTCTATTCATAATCTATGGGTAAGAATATTTCCCTTGATTTTTTCTTCATCTTACTCCATGATTTTATCTTTTCATTTTCTTTTAATTTTCATTCCTTTTGGGTATCCTCCTACCATATCATTTCATGCCCTTTTACTTTTGTGCATGCAAAATTTATCTTATTTTCCTCTATCATAGGCTTCCATTCAAAACAAAAATCCCATATCATTAAACCGATCTATTGAGTCCTCTAGTTTAAAACTAGTTGTATAGTCTAAAACACCAATCCTAATTCCTTTGTTTTTTCCTTCCAAGGCTTTAAGAGTTCTCTCTTCAAAGCTCACAACTTCCAATTTCTCTTATTTTATTTCTTCATTTTGATTAGCACCTCTTTGGCTTTCCTCTTTGCAAGAATCATTCCTTCCTTGTATTCCTTGACATAAAAAATAAATTATAATTGAATAAATATGGGTTATTAGGCATATTTCTAGACAAATTCTTGGAATTGTTGTCCTGCAATTTAATCAATCGGCTCCTTCACTAGATGTAGAGAAATCTTAGAGGTGGCTTGTGGAGTTAAAGAATGTGATTGCAAATCTCTTCAATTTTTTGATGGAATGGTTAAGTATTCTTTGAGAGATTGTACTAGTTTAAGCATTCCAAAAAATTAAGTAGATTCTTTATATTCCTTACTTAATCTAAGATTGATTTGATTTAGTAACTCAAAGAACGTAATTATATGGACAAAACATATATCAGGAAAATATGTAGTTAAATTAGGTTACAATACACTCATTGAGAATAGATGGAGAGAGGGATTACTTCAAGATCAAGTGTTGGGATTTTGTTGGCATCCTACAGTACCTCCTAAAGCTAGGGCTTTCTTATGGTTGGTCCTCAATAGGAGAATTTTGACTTCTGATCATTTCTCTAGAATTTTTTAACATCAATGTTTTGGATCACACACAATGATCCTTCATCAAGATGAAGAGTGCAAGAGAATAGAGAGATTAAGTAGTAGACTAGAGAAAACATAGAGATATAAATAGAGGAAGAGAGAAAGAAAAGGTGGGGTGGGGTGCACAAAGACCAAGAGGGGGGATCACAAGATAAAATATTTTTTGAGTTTAATCTTAAATCAAAGAAAGGAAATCAAAAAAATGAAAAGCAATTGAAAATAGATAAAAATGAACAAAAAGACTAATAACTAAAGACCAAAAAGAGATGAACAAGCCAAAATGAAAATGAAACAAAACCAAGAACAACAAAAAAAAAGAAAAAAAGAAGAAGTCAACATGTATATTAAAAATAAAATAAAAGTTATATATAC